>ML281824.1:422-57865 GCA_005239495.1 Nicotiana undulata | reverse complement strand
TCTTGAGGTGAAGATGTTACGCTTTTGTGCTTAGTCTATTTTAAATATTCTTGGTGTGTTGAGATAGGAGAATTGCTTAAAAAGGTCGTGTCTATATAAAGTGTAGTCTGATTGCTCGAGGACGAGCAATGGTTTAAGTGTGGGGTGTTGATGATAGGCTATAATTACGTATTTTAGTCGCTTATTACACTCGAGTTTACTGCACTTTAATTGAGTTTGAGCTTTAATCGCTAGTGTTTTGCACTAATTGTGTGTTTTATGCCTTGTAGGTGTGATTCCGAGCTATATAGATGTTATGGAATGAATTTAAGTGATTTTAAGTCTGAGTAAAAGCTCAAGGAATTAAGCCGGGATCGTGTTCGGGGGTCAAATTTGATAGTTGAGAGAAAACGAAGACTCGATGAGGCATATTTCGCACTGTCTAGTAAAATGGATATAACTTTTTGTTCCGAACCCCATTTGGGCTATATAATATATGGTTTTAAATATAACTCAAAGGGCTACAACTTTCATGTTTTACATTTTTTCCAATTTCGAACGTAACAGGGTGAGACATGCGGTCGACAGCGCGACTGCGGAACTGAATGCGGCAGAATCAGAGAGCATGTTTGGCCGCGCCCGCGCCGCGTCCAGGCGTCAAAAAAAGTCCTTTTTCGCGTGGGAGATTGTATAATTGTTTGGGCCCGACCCTACTTGGTATATATATATGGGAGGACATTTTTGAGAGGAATAGACAAGCACAGAGCTATCATGAAGGCAGAAATTCATCAAGTTCCATCTTTTCTTCCATCAATCTTTGTAATTTTTATGTTTCTTTGTATGATTTGTTGTTTTGCTACCATGTCTAGGTGGAGCTAAACTTCACGTTCTAGGGTTGTGGTTCTTCCATGACTATTGTTATTCGGATATTGATTTTAGTTTCTTAATTCATCGTATTGGTTTATTTATTCAATCTTGTGCTTAATTATTTGATTGCTTGATCACCAATTGAATACTATCTACGAATCTAGAGTTGAACTCGAAAGTGAGAATTCTCGATTGCATATAGGATTGAGTTGAGCAAGTTCTTGAACCTGGGCATCGGGGAACGGATTCGCGGTTAGGATAGACATATACCTAATTGCCTTGCTTGCTTGATTTTTACAGGAATTATAAATGTGTTCTTGTTAGTTCTAATTCCATAGACATATAGGAGTTAGGTTAGCTTGAATAGGCGAGTAAGAACTCGACAGATTCTTATGAGCAATATTAACCCTGTTAACCAATAAATCAGATAA
The DNA here is from genome assembly GCA_005239495.1 of Nicotiana undulata. Lineage (NCBI taxonomy): Eukaryota > Viridiplantae > Streptophyta > Magnoliopsida > Solanales > Solanaceae > Nicotiana > Nicotiana undulata. The sequence goes on along the minus strand of ML281824.1, from coordinate 56,588 downwards.
ATTAATTAGTCAATTCAATTGAAGAATACAATATGATTGTTAGATAGCCCATAACTCTAGATCGTTTTCATACCAAATCATTGCTCCCTTCGACAGGGTCTCTCTGAACTTTTTCAACAACACAGACTCAATCTCGTCGTCCTCCAAATCGTTACCCTAAATGGCGCACGTGTAAAGGTAACATAGTCAAAGGGGTTAGCGGTCCGTTATATTTGGGTATGTCCTACATACAGAATTTCTTTGGAATGGGCTTCAGAGCCCCACTCGGAGGGAAGGGTTTTTGCACAAACTTCTTCGAATCCCTTCCTTTCAAGATTGGTGGTGCCCCTGATATCTGGTCGACTCGGGAGTTGTAGGTCTCCACCTTTTTATCATTAGCTTTGATTTTCTTCTCTCCTGATTCAATTCTCTTGGTGAGCTCCTCAAGCATTTTCATTACGGCAGGATCGATCCCCGATGTGTTATCGCTCGATCTTTCCGGTATTGGCTCGGTACGGCGGGCAATCTCCAACTCGACCCTATTTGGAGCTTTGTGCTGATTTTGTAATTGAGCAATAGCGTCTTGTTGAGCCTGAAGCATTTCGAATATCACTTGGAGACTGACCACTTTGTCTCTTCTGCCTTGTGTACCTCGACAGTCAGATCGGACTTCTCTGCGTACACTCCCCCCGAGATCTGCACCTAAGTCCGCATTCAAAGCAATGTGTGAACTGACGTCGACTGGGTTGATGGGCGGTACTCCTCCGAGATCAGCTTGTGGCACCTCGATCCCTAGAGCAATCACATTTTTATTTTCCCCGTGAAGTTCGAGGCCATTGTCACAGTGTGTGGATGCGTTATGTGAGTTTGACATGTTTTAACCTGAAAGCAAAAATTCTTGACAAGAACAAGCGTAAAATAGTGTGATTCACCAGAATTTGTACCGAATAATCACTATTATCCTTAGCCCCACGGTGGGCGCCAAACTTTTTGCCCTAAAATTCGAGTAACAATTAAACTTATATTGTGATTCTAAGGATACATGATCTAATCCAATATCAATTGATAAACGATGAAATAGATTAATAAATTGAATAATAAAATAAATCAAACCAGTGTTCCAACAGTGCGTTCGACCTCAATTCGAGATGGTCTCGAGGTTTGATTATAAGAATAAGAACAGTGAAGAACAACAGTGAACAATTATAAAATAGAGTAGCGTATATATTTTTTATCAGTGAATGATGATGATACAAATGAATAGGGTCCCTCTTTATATAGCAGATGAATCCTAAATAAGGTACAATTCTAATAACGGAAATAAATCTCATGATTGCTGTCAATAACCGCTTGATTCGATCTGTTCCGGGACTTCCGCCGAGATCTTTGGTCGGTTGCTAATATCTTGCCATTCCGTTATTATGCCTTACTCGAAGTCGGTCATGCTAAGTCTTGATCTTCAGCGAGCACTTCGATCTTCATGCTCCGTGCTCTGTCTTCGAACTCGAGCCTGGTCCATTACGAGCTTACTCTCGAAGCAGCTCCTCCTGTCTATGAAATCGGACATACCCGATTTCAATCGTATACAAATCGCAATCTAAGAAATAATTGTTTGACCATCAAGACAACAATACCATCATAAAAAAATTAGATAGGAGTGGATGTCCGAATTTTTTTTAGTTGATTCATTCCTTTAAAATTACCTCAACCAGTATTATAATTTGGACTGAAATACTTCTAACTTAATTGTTTAATTATAGTGTGGCTCTAACTTATGCTCCTAAACGTGTCTCTCACACATACATCCGAGAATTGCGTGTCTGCTTTTGAGGCTTACTCAAAGATCCTCCATTTATGTGGTGTTCTGTTTTTATATTTTTCAAAATTGAGTAAAAAGCAATTTTTGGATTTTGGGGTTTTATAGAATTTTCAAAACTGAAATTGTACACAATTCATTTTTCTTTTTATGGATTTTCACGTTCAAGTGCTTTCATTGGTTCCCGATTAATTTGAATTTATATCGAGTAAGACACATTAAACATGCTTACTATCAGAATTTTTTAATTTTCAGTGTTCAAATTCTGTATTTTTTATATATATTAAGAATGAAAGGATCAAGCCTTGATGGCAATTTAAAAATCTAGACAAAAGAAGGTTAAATTTTTTGTAAAAACAACACAAATATTACTTACAAAATTCAAAAAGTAAGTCTGCAAAATATATACAACGATAGTATTTTTAAACTCTAAAAAAGAGTACGTACCATCTAGATTCTCTTTCTTCAGAAAGGTTGACTTTTAAATTTTTTGATACTTCTTTATTATATCAGAAAATGAAAAGTTAAAAAGTAATTTTAGAAAAGAAAAAAAAAAAGAAAAAGCGGAAGAACTAAAAAGGGAATATGCATAGACTTAATGGTTAAGAATTCAACATTTATCTTTTCTTTATATACAGTTGGAATCTGGCGAACTTTGTGAATATATGAGTTGTCAAATACTTCATCTAATCAAACACATAAATGTCTCTAATTCACTTGGTTAGATATCAGAAAATACAGGGTCATGCTAATAAATCAAATTAATAATCAATTATGAATTATAAGTTAGATATTACAGTTTCAGAACTTGTCATGAAAGAAGCAAAACCTGAAGTGCTACCATTTATGGAAAAAAAAGAAAGAGAGAGAGAGTATATAATGCCATAATTTTGATTGTTATACAAGAAAATCAGTATATTTTACATAAAGAAAATTATATTTCTCATGGAAAAATATTTTCAGCAAAGAAATCGTGTAAGAATAGAGAATACATACACTTTTTCTATTCGTAAAACTGTTCTGGCAATTTTAATTTTTTCAAAAGAGAGTGATATAAAATAAAGACGGTAAAGTAAACACAAGTATTGTCACGACCCAAAAATCAGCCGTTGCGATGGCGCTTATCGTGGAACTAGGTAAGCCTCTACTCAACCATCTCAACACAAAAAAAGCTTGAAAATTAGTCGGAAGCAGTTAATATTTAAGAAAACTTTTGAAAACAGAAATGAATCCACAATGCAATATGAATCTCTCCCAAGACCGCAGTGTCACCGAGTACATAAGCATCTATACCGGGATACAGTCTACTACAATGTTTAGGAAATAAGAATGAAATACAATTAAAGATAATGAAGGAGAGTCAAGGCTTGCGAATGCCATGCAGCTACCTCGATAGTCTTTGTGATCTCGACTCCTCACTCAACAACCGCCATGATCGGAAGCGCCTGGATCTGCACACAGGTGCAGGTTGTAGCGTGAGTACAACCAACTCAGTAAGTAACAATACAACCAACACGTGATTTATTTAGTATTGTTACTTACTGAGTTGGTTGTACTCACGCTACACCCTGCACCTCGTGTGCAGATCCAGGTGCTTCCGGTCACGGCGACTATTGAGTGAGGAGTTGAGATCACGGAGACTATCGAGGTGCTGCATGGCGTTTGCTGGCCTCGACTCTCCTTCATTATCTTTAATTGTATTTCAGTTCTTATTCCTTAGACATTGTAGTATATTGTATTCCAGTATAGATGCTCATGTACTTGGTGACACCCTGATTTTTAGAGAGATTTGTATTGCATTGTGGATTCATTTCTGTTTTCAAAAGGTCTTCTTAAATATTAAACTGCTTCCGTATAATTTTTAAGCTTTTACTGTGTTGAGATGGTTGAGTAGTGGCTTGCCTAATTCCACGATAGGCGCCATCAGGACAGTTGATTTTTTGGTTGTGACAAGTATAGAGAGAAACTGATATATCATTCAATTTCAAACTGATGTGCATAATGAACTAAAATTTCCTCTATTTATAGAAGAAATGAAGTTGTTATGTATGTTGCTACTGCAAACTGCGGTGTAAGCTACTGTGTAAGCTGCTACTGCAAACTACTGTGTAAGCTACTTGCAAGTTGCTATTGTACCAGATATAGATAATCTTCTATCGGATGTAATATTTATCCATAACGGAGTACCGGAAGAATAAGCTTCTTCAGGAAGCTTATTTCCAATGGAGTACTGGATAGATAAACATATTTACGGCGGTGTCCCATATGGATAAGCTTCTTCAGGAAGCTTATTTACAACGGAGTACTAAATGAACATCCATAATATAATATATTTATAACACTCCCTCTTGCATGTTTATTAAAATATAATGTGTCTTATTAAAAACTTACTTGGAAAAACCCTGTGGAAAAAATCCTAGTGAAGGAAAAAGAGTACACATATTTAGTAATACGCATAACAGTTGTCTCATTAAAAACCTTATAAGGAAAACCCTGTGCGAAAAAACTTAGTAAGGGAAAAAGAGTATAGCTCGTATTTTACTCCCCTTGATAAAAACCTTGTTTCAAATTTTTGAGTCTCTGTATTCCAAAGTTGTATACCATCTTCTCTAAAGTTGAAGTTGGCAAATATTTAGTGAATAAATCTGCAGGATTGTCACTTGAACGGATTGTTTGCACATCAATGTCACCATTTTTTTTAAGATCATGCGTGTTAGAATAATTTTGGTGAAATGTGCTTTGTTCTATCTTCTTTTGTAAATCCTCCATTTAATTGGGCTATGCATGCAACATTGTCTTCGTATAAAATTATCGATCTTTTATCACATTCCAAACCACATTTTTCTTGAATAAAATGAATCATTGATTCAATCATACGTATTCCCTACTTGTTTCATGAATAGCTATTATCTCAGCATGATTTGAAGAAGTAGCAACAATAGATTTTTTTGTGGAGCACCATGATATGACAAGACTTCCACATGTAAACACGTACCCGGTTTGAGATCGAGCTTTATGAGGAGCAGATAAATAACCTGCATCTGCACGACCAACAAATCTGCACTACCTTTGTTAGCATAAAATAAACTCATATCAAGAGTTCCCTTTAAATATCGCAATATATGCTCAATCCCGTTCCCATATCTCCGTGTAGGAGAAGAGCTATATCTTACTAGTAAATTAACAAAAAATGTTACGTCAGCTTGTAGCATTAGCAAGATACATAGGTGCACCAATTGAACTAAGATAAGGTATTTCGAGACCAAGGAGTTCCTCATCCTTTTCTGGAGGTCGGAACACATCCTTATTCACTTCAAGTGATCGAACGACCATTGTGTACTAAATGGGTCCGTTTTGTCCATGTAAAAGTGTTTTAAGACCCTTTATGTATAGGCAGATTGCTAAATGTTCAATTTTGTAGACCAAGACAAAGTTTTATCTTTCCTAGATCTTTCATCTTAAATTCTTTCTTAAGATATTCAATTGCCTTTTGGAGCTCTTCTGGAGTTCCAACAAAACTTATATCATCAATATAAACTGCTAGTATAACAGAATTCTGATGTCATTTTTTTTATAAAAATACATGGACAAATAACATCCTTTGTGTAACCCTCTTTTAGTAAATATTCACAAAGACGATTATACCACATGCGCCCAGATTGCTTTAAACCGTACAAAGATCTTTGTAATATGATTGAATACATTTCTTGAGAATTTGAATTTGCTTCGGGAATTTTAAATCCTTAAGAAATTTTCATATAAATTTCATTATCAAGTAAACCGTACAGATAAGTTGTAACTACATCCATTAGATGTATTTCACGCTTTTCATGTAGTGCTAAATAGATGAGATATCGAAATGTTATGGATCCATAACAGGTGAATATGTTGCATCAAAATCGACTTCGGGTCGTTGTGAGAATCCTTGTGCGATAAGGCGAGCGTAGTATCTTTCAATTTCAGTTTTATCATTCCTTCGTACAAAAACCCATTTATGACCAACTGGTTTTATACCAGCACGTGTTTGGACTACCGGTCCAAAGACCTCTCTTTTAGAAAGTGCGTTCAATTCTAATTGAATTGCCTCTTGTCATTTTGGCCAATCAGATCTTTATCGACATTCTTTGACAGATCGGGGTTCAAGATCCACACTATCTTTCATAACATTAAGTGCAATATTATATCAAAAAAATTATCCACCACTATTTCAGATTGGTTTAAATTAATCCCATCACCAGTAGAACTTATTAAAAGTTTCTTACTCACTTGAGTCTCGGATTCATAGAATTCTTCGGGAATCTAATCAGATCTTGGGCCTCTTCAGGAGATCCCTTCATAGTATCTTTTTGATCATTTGTCGATTTTCTTTTTCGAGGATTTTGATCCTTAGAACCCAAATATCTACCACGCTTCAGGTGTGCTTTAGGTTCACTAGCTCTCATGCTAGTAGATGCTCCTGCTTGGACATCAATTCGGATAGGCACATTCTCTGCAGGGATAAGTGACTTAATCCTTTTCAAATCATCAAACGCGTCCGACATTTGATTTGCTATATTTTGTAAATGGATGATCTTCTGGACCTCCTGATTACATATAGAGGTTCGTGGATCAAAATGCCATAATTGATGAAACTCGCCACACAATTTATCTTTTGATTTCCTTTTCTTCTCCCCCTAATTGTGGGAAATTTGTTTCATCAGACCGACAATCTGCAAATCGAGTAGTAAATAAATCTCCCATCAATGGTTCAAGATAGAGAATAATAGAGGGTGATTCAAACCCAAAATGTATTCCTAACCTTATATGTGGTCCAATCTTACTGCGTTATGGTGGTGCTACTGACACATATACAGTAGATCCAAAAATTCTTAGATGGGCAATATTTAGTTCATGACCAAAAACTAATTGTGATGGAGAATATTTATTGTAATGTGACGGTCTGAGACAGATAAGTGATGTTGCATGCAAGATTGCATGGCCCCAAACAATAGTGGGCAATGTTTTGTCATAAGTAGTGGTCTTGCTATCAATTTTGCAGACGTCAAATAAATGACTTTGCAAGACCATTTTGAGTATGAACATAAGGTACATGATGTTCAACTTTTATCCCAATTGATAGACAATAATCATCAAGAGCTTGAGATATTTATGTCTAAGGGAACAAAATTTATTATAGACAATGCATTATTCTCCTCCAAGCCCCGAAGAAATTTGTTGAGTTTTATAAATATTCGCTGAAATGGGTATCATGTTGAGACGATAGATGAAATGAATATGGAATATCGTTGTATTACAAAGAATGTTTCTAGCCAGAAGTGTATTGTAGAAAAGTTACCAACTTTATCGTCTGGCTTATATTATTCAAAGATTAGTACAGCTGAAGCACACTCTATCGTAAACCAGAAGTTTACTGATTCAAATATTTTTGTACTTTGGCATGGCCATTTAGGTCATCCTGGATTAATAATGATAAGACGAATTACTGAAAATTCGAGTGGGCATCCATTAAAGAACATGACGAGTCTTACAAATAATGAATTTTCTTGTGATGCTTGTTATCAAGGCAAAATGATCACTAGACCATCACCAATGAAGGATGGCATTGAATCCTCTGCCTTTTTAGAACGTATACATACGGATATATGTGGACCTATTCACCCACCAAATTGGTTGTTTAGATATTTTATGGTCCTAATAGATGCATCATCAAGATGGTCTCATGTGTGCCTACTATCATCTCGCAACCTGGTGCTTGCAGAGCTATTAGCCCAAACAATTCGATTAAGTGCACAATTTCCAGATTATCCTATAAAGGCTATTCGCCTTGATAATGTTGGAGAGTTCTTATAATGGCTCTTCCGGAGCCTTCAATCAAACTTATATTACCAGAAATTATTGAAACATTTGTTTTTCCGTATGCACATAAGTAAAGTATTTCTGATCTTTGGATATGACATGAGTTGTTCCACTATCAATTACACAAATTTCTTCATGATTGGTCTTTGATCCAAACATAATTTGGGATTACCATATTCTTCAAAATGACATAAACAAAATAAATATAATAGTAAACATCATTATCAAAGCATAAATTTTATTTATGTACAACAATTACATAATCATACTATCTATTACACAAAAAAAATTATAATATTTATATTTTTACATATTTATCACCGATCACATGACTTGTTTCTCCTTCCGGGAGTGCAAAGTAATCAGCTACATCCAAATGCATGAAGTCTAAATTATCTTCAGAAATAAAATTTGCTTCAGTATTTTTCTCTGTCTTCTTCAGGGAGGCTTGATAAAGCTCAACCATGCGCTTTGGCGTACGACAGGTATGTGACCAGTGCCCTTTTCCTCCACATTTATAGCATGCATATTCTGCCTTTGTTGCTTGCACCGCTTCATGCTTTTGTTCCTTCCTTTTTCACTGATGGTGGTGAGGAGGGTTCTTTGGTGCATTATTATTACCTTGATTAGAGTTTCTTCCTCGACCACGGCCACGACCACGAATGGGGTCACGACCTCTTCCACGCTTAGCTTGGTGAAAGTTCGTCTCATTCACTTCAGAGAATGGATAAGAACATGTAGGCCGACTTTCATAATTTTTCATTAATAGCCCATTATGTTGCTCGACTATAAGAAGATGTGAGATAAGTTCAAAATATTTTTTGAATTCTATCTCTCGATATTGTTGTTGCAATCGAGGCATGAAAATTGGTGAAATTTTTCTCCAACATATCATGATCAGTAACATTATCATCATATAATTTTAGTTGGGAAATAATTCTGAACATAGAAAATTATACTCACTGATAGATTTAAAATCTTGTAGCCTTAGATGAGTCCAATCATAACGTGCCTATGGAAGAACGACCATCTTTAGGTGGTCATATCCATCTTTCAAATTATTCCATAGTATGCCTGGATCTTTAACAGTGAGATATTCTATTTTCAAGCCTTCATCAAGGTGATGGCGTAGGTATATCACTGATGTGGCAGGGTTTTGGTTTGATGCTTGATTTATGTCCTTGATGGTGTCTGCCCATCGCATCAAGATGAATTTCAGCATCAAGCACCTAAGACATGTAGCTTTTGCCCAATATATTCAGGGCTACAAATTCAAGTTTAGAAAGATTTGACGTTATTTAGGGGAAAAAGTTCGTACCTTTGATACTTTCAAAGTATTTGCTCGAGATGGCAGAGTCTCTGTTTTACCAAAAATATGATAAGACACTTAATATGTAGTTGAATAGAATTTAACGTCGGGCTATTCCTAGTTAGACTTAATGACTATTAGATCTAGGAAAATACAAGTCCTTGGATGGAGTAAGAATGCTATAATTGTTTGAATAAAAACTTGATGAAGCTTTTCACAAAATCATTCACAAGTGAAATAAAGAGTAAATCTCAAATAAACATAATTAACTCTAGATAGGGTTATATTCAATATGAATGTCGGGTAGCACATGCTTGTAGGTCACCGTTGATTATTACAAGAATGAATTCAGCATGAGTGATAGATTTACATCTTAGAATATCATCCCTTACCCGTGTATGGGTGACAAGCCAGGCCTCCTGGATGATGTCGGCTCCCTTCTTGTTCAACTGAGCTTCTAGGTATCATCCTACTTTCATACGAATGAGTCTGAGGAGAGCTCATACTCGGAGTACTTCCGTGGTGGTTGTCCTCCCTTTCTCTACCCTTTTCTCCCCCTATTTATACTCCCTTATCCTTTCTTTATCCCCTGGTTCCTAACCGAAGGGTTATCCCTTGGTTCCCTTTCTATCAGGACATAGTTCATGACGATTATCCGGCAGAGCAAACCTGCCGTCAGTTCGTCCTCAGGTACGACTAACAACCAACGGGGTCGTGCTCGTTGCACCGTTACCACGACTTGGTCGTCCAATCGATACTTCTTCTGTTGCCGGTTTCGTGGACAGATTTTGACCCATACAATCTCGTGCTGATAATGTGTTATAAAATAAACGTTGTAAAGTAAAGACAAGTATAGAGAGAAACTGATATATTATTCAATTTCAAACTACTGCACATAATGAACTGAAATCTCCTCTATTTATAGAAGAAACGAAGATATTGTGTAAGATGCTACTGCAAGTTGCTGTGTAAGCTGCTTATAAGCTGTTACTACAAGTTGCTGTATAAGCTACTTGTAAGCTGCTATTGTACCGGATATAGATAATTATTTATCCATAACGGAATACCGAAAAGATAAGGTTTTCCGGAGACTTATTTCCAACAGAGTACTGAATAGATAAACATATTTACGGCGGAGTCCCATATAATTAAGGTTTTACAGGAAGCTTATTTACAACGGAGTACTAAATGAATATCCATAATATAATATATTTAACAGAGAAGTCATTTTCAACCACACATCTCTATAAATAGGGGCATTTGCGTCTACACCCGCTTTTTGGGTCACGTTTTAACTTGTGTCCTCTTTGTAAAAAAAATTGCAAGTGTACCCACTTTTTCGTGTAACTTCAGCATACGGGGCTGAAGTAGCAAAGACAATCACGCAAAACTTAAGCATTCTAGTAGATGGGACTGAAGTAGCAAGTGTGTTGAAGTTTTTGTTTGTAATTGCTAAACTTAAGCATAGTAGCTGAAGTTTTGTTCTCTATTGGCTGAAGTTTTTGTTTTTGTAACTGACGAAGTTCAGCTCTAGAGCTGAAGTTTTTATTTTTGTAACTAGTGAACTTCAGCTCTAGAGCTGAAGTTTTTGTTTTGTAACTGGCTAGAGCTGAAGTTTTTATTTTATAACTGTCGAAATTTTTATTTTGTAACTGCTGTCAAACTTGAGCCTTCTTAGAGTTGAAGTTGAGGAGGAGAAGGAGGAGGAAAAAGGGGGTTGAAATTGTTTAAAAAGCGGATACAAATTAAAACTTAAAAAAAAATGAGTATAGGTTAAATGGGGCGACCAAATAGTATTGCAATTTTTACCTATAAATAGCTGGTTTGGCCCGTTTGCATAATCTTACCCATTACCGTCACGAAAATATATTAGTTTTTCATACCCACACACATATCAATAGTGAGAGATTATCAGGTACACAAAGGTTCATCACGATGGCGTTGGAAAGTCGAAATAGCTCCGCCGTCAACGGCGTTGATATTCACCACCTGCCGGAAGGTTGCATAGCGAACGTTCTATCATTAACGTGTCCGAGGGATGCATGTCGGTTATCGCTTGTGGCTTCAATTTTCCGGTCCGCTGCTGAATCGGATGCTGTTTGGGATCGGTTTTTGCCGCCGGATTATCGCGATATTATTTCCCGGTTTAGTGATGGACCGGATTCGATTGTGTTCGGTTCGAAGAAAGAGATGTATCTTTACCTCTGTGATCATCCTTTTCTGATTGACGGTGGCACTAAGGTAATTTATCGCATACATGATGGACTATTTGATATATATGATTTTATTTTTTTTCTGGTTCGTGATTTTATTATCTATGTTTTTTTTTTTGGAGGAAATGATATTTTTTGTTCGTTGTTTGAGAAGTCCAAAAATGTGAATTTTTTTGGGATGGAATATTTCGGAATCAAATGCCTTCAATTAATTAGCGATCGAGAAAATGCACAAAAAAAGCTTGTTATTTTAGTTGGATATTATATTCTACTATGCGTCTGGTGGAGTAATTTTTTTTTTATTTAAGTGTGTGGATTTAGTTTTGAGAGGACTGATTTTGATCTTGATCTGAGTTTGGTTTTGGTCTGTTTTGTTTTGAAAACGATGATTGCAGATGTTTACATAATTTCTTGTTAGAATTTAAGTTATATATACCGACAACATACACATCTTTTGCCTTATTCCGTGAGAGCATGTTAATTACCCATTTTACCTAGATAAGTAATTAACCTGATTGAGTAAATAATTTTTACATTGTTAGTGCATCGAACTTAAACTCATTTTGTTGTAGTTAGAGAATACATACTAATCAAGCTTCTGGACATGTAAGTAAACTGGAGGAATGATTCACCCAATAAAGAATGGATTGGACGAATGTTCCTCCTGACAATAACGCAGATAAATCCAAGATTTGTTCGAACTATTCTCGGATATGGTGGAAATGTGTGGAATAATTTGGGCAAGAATCTTGATAAAAAGGTAGTCTTTGTATCTTTACAAGAGAGAGAAAATGAGATAGAGAATGTGTTTGTAAAGTCTGCTCTTATCACAACCTTATTCCTTCTCTTTTTTCCTTATTTATTTGAGACATGTCTGTAGCAAACCCTAGCCAACCCTAATAGTACAAATAGAGAGAATATTCACTAGGATCTTCTCTTTAATATCCTATTTCAAAAATTAGTTGTTACTGCTGTGTCAGCGGGGCTCGACCTCGGTCATTGTTGACATCTCGACCACGAATCTCGCTGCTCCTTGGCCGACCTCGGCTGACTCTTTCCTTAATGCTATATTACCGTAAATATTTTAGGGTGGATTTTGTCCTATACAACTACAACTAGTTCTTGGCAATTTGAACTCATTGACAACTGATATGATATCGTTCCTATATTCGTCAAGTCCATGTGTGTGAGAGACGATCTGTTTGCAATTGGCTACATCAACACTGATGCAGAAGATGGGAAGTTGAATACAGTGTTAGAACCTTATATAGTAGTGCCAGCTAACCATATTCTTTTAAATTCTTTTGTGAATGGTATTAACATTTTCTGATACACAATCAAAGCCTTTTCATGTTCCCATTACCCCCTTTTCCCTCTTTTATCATTTGGGTACCGAAGGAAATTAGAATATTTAAAAAGAAAAAAGGCAACAGGACCACAGTTGCCCACATGTAGGTAGGTGTGGATCCACCATTTTGTCTTTAAGTACATATGGATATCGCCTTGATCACATTGTGTATTTTCAGCTACACTTTTGATATCATTGCTTTTGTGTTTTTGTTCACATGTGAATTGTGATTAGCTCATTTTTCCTATTTTACTACTTTGAGCAGCTACTGCTGGGCTAAGTTTTGTTTCTTGCTTGCAAAGCTTACTTCTGACTTGGTATTGATGAAATGCAGAGCTTCTCATTGGAGAAGCGCAGTGGAAAGAAATGTTACATGTTAGCTGCAAAGTCACTTGCAATTGTTTGGGCTGACACGCCTAGGTATTGGAGATGGATCTCCCTTCCCGAGTCCAGGTATTTCATTTGACAAGTAACTTTTATTATGGGATAGAAGAGAAGTCCTTTTCCTCTACCTTCTCTTTATCTGAGTTGACGACTAGTACTTGTTTTTTCATTTTGCAGTCTAGTTCTAAGGATAAAAGTTTCTGTGCTAAAGCGAAGAAGAGTAGAATCTTTGTTCTTATAAGATGTCACTTTGTCATTCTCAAATTGATGTAATGTGATGTTTTTGAAACTAGGTTCTCAGAGGTCGCTGAGCTTCTTGACGTCTGCTGGTTTGACATTACCGGCAAGATAAACACCTCTATGTTATCCCCTGACACCAAATATGCAGCGTACTTTGTGTTCACAACGAAATCCAGGACCTATGGATTTGATCACCAAAGTGCAGAGGGTGCAGTAGGAATTACGGGGCATGAAAGAAAATCCCTTACAGTTTTTCTGGATCCAGAGGCAGCACGGAGGCATATGTACCAAATTGTTCCTAGGCGGCTAGGACTATTGAACCAGATGGCAAATATCCTAAGACGGGAAGTGAATCCACCTTCAGAAAACGAAGCACAAGCACAAGCACGATACCCGCAACAGAGAAGTGATGGATGGATAGAAGTTGAGTTGGGCGAATTCTTTGTCAAGAGAGGACAAGAAGTTGAACTGGAGATGAGCTTGACAGAGATAAAGGAAGGTAACTGGAAAAGTGGCTTAGTTGTTGAAGGGATTGAAATCAGGCCTAAGGAAGACTAATGATTTTATATTGAAAGTTCATTTGGTGTCTGTGCTAAGCCACTTTTCGGGTGAGTGCAAGAAAAAGAGGGACTAGAACCTACGATGCCTAAAACCATTGTCCCACATGTGGCTGGGGAGATCTTGACCACAAAGTTGCTCAAGGTTTCAAGATTTGAATCAACATGGCAAGCAAGTTGGTGCGAAAATAGTGTCTTAGGCATTTTATATTTTCTTGTGATTTGTGATGTGTCCCCTGTCATTGTTTTCTTTAGTTATTTGTGTTACAACTTGTTTGAATGGTTATTACATGTTGTATCGTATTGTATTGTTATCCCAAAATAATGTTTGTTTTGATTGTTTCATTAAAATTATTGTATTGTTAAATTCATTGCTCCGGAACAATGAGAAGTCTTTTTTTTAAACAACCGATTTGATGTGGTGGGATTGTTTCCTTTTTTCTTTTCAATTACACCCTAACTTATTACGCCATAATATTATTTTACCCTTTACCTTTTCTTTTCTTCAATTTTTACTCCAAATCTCCCACCTTTAACCTACTTTATCTTTGTTCCTTTTTTTCCAAAACTTTTGCCGCTTTCACCCCAACGTAAAATTGCCAATTTTGTTCCACTAATTTTGTTAGAATTTGCATTTAATTGCTTAATCTATTTATAAGACATATTTGGTGATAAATTAGAGAAAAATATTTTTTTAAATTATTTATGCGTAACCAAATAATAAAATATTATTTAATAACAACAAACAATACAATCTATATCATAGTAACAATCATCCAAACAAGCTGTTGCTTAATACTCGTTGTGGGTGATGTCACTCGTATATTGTGCATGTCCATTTGTAGAAAAAAAAAATTGAATTAAAAGGTAACTGAGGCAGAGCCAAGATTTGCATATCTCTTGGATAAATCATTTGATAGGGGAGAGTTCAATTGGATCACAGTAAATAAAATCATCGTTGGAGATGAATTGCCTCAAAGAATAGGATTACAGATGTATAGCTATTCTCCTAATCTTGTCCGAAGAGTCAGTTACACATTTAGATATTGTGGTGATTTATGACCTCTTTATTCGTGTACATAATGGAATTATTGCAACCCTAAGGGCTCTCAGGATACCTATTTCATCAATCTTCGCATTAATTGACAAGGATCTAATAGATTAGCGACTTTGATCGGGGAAGAGAACAGCTTCGCTCAGAATTAGACCTTCTGCTTGGTATCACGTTCCCTTTTTCCCTTAGATGGATAGATTTTATTCTCTTTCTTCTTTTTAACACTTCCTTATAGCCTACAGGGCAAACATTTTTTTTGGCCGAAAGTGTTTGTTTTTTTAGGTTAAAAGTGCTTTCTTGCCAAAATTAAAATGATGGGCAAACTTTTAAGAGAAAAAAAGGGTTTTTGAGTAGAAGCAGTTTTAAAAAAGCAGAAAAAAAATAATTTATCCCCAAAAAGACTTTTGAAAAAATTATAGTTGGAAACACCTTTTTAAAGTTTGGTCCTTAGTTATTTTTCAAAAGTACTTCTCAAATTAACTCGCTTAATATAAACTACTTCTCAAAGTATTTTTAAAAAAAATACTTTTCAAAATAAATTAATTTTTTTAGTTTGGCTAAGAAGGCTATTAGTCATTCAAAAGCTCATTTCCAGCACCTCCACTTTTTTCCCCTCACTCGTCATTCTCTACAATTAAAACCAAGCAAACCGAAGTCACTTTTCCCTCGGTTTTTGTCACCACTTTTTACGTCATCATTCTGACTTTGGCTTAGTTGGCAGGGTAGAATTCCATTACAGGCTTAAGAATGTGAAAGTGACATATGTTTCACCAAAAATATGAAAAATACTTCTATGAGAAATTTAATAAATAAAATGGAAGGTTAATCTTAGTTAAGCTTAATGAGTGTGAGATCAGTGAATATAATGATGAATGAATGGGAAAAAAGCGCCGTAGTATTAAATACCAGACAAAGATGTTGATGATGATTAGCAATGAATATACAAGTGAATATGTGGAGTAAATACATGCAATGACAATAAGTGTAATAATAAAGGATAACTCGCCCAAATGCCAAGCATTGAGAGTCAATTATCTCGTTGCCAGCAATGCAAATGATAAGCAACGTGGATGAAATACTATGTTCTTGGATCTTGTATATGAAAATGTGTCTTTTAACTTGGGAATCAATAGAAAAGAGAAAAAGTGTATATTCTTTCAATAGTCAGTATTACGAAGTGTTCTCCTAGAGAGTTTCAGATGTCTTTTTTCTCACCTTTGTTTCCTATATATAGGGAACATTATTTGAGAAACCCTAAAAAGTACAAGGGATGGAATATTCTAATAGAATATTCTCTTTTTCTAATATAAAACTATACTACCGTTACTAGGGACTTCTACCATCGACCTCGTACGAATTAGAACCTTCATCCCTAACTGTTGGTCGACCTGAGCTTCGACCTCGGCCGATGATATTGTTAAGTTTGGTCCAAATTTCGACCAATACAGTTAGTCCCTCCGCTTATCAAGGTCGTGGACCCCTCGTCCTTGGTGAGTGGATTACTCTACGCCTGCTATGAAGGAAATTTGGTCGTAACTAGGTAATCAACACCCGACAAGGCCGCGATTGGCGCAAGTGACGTCAGATGCTGTCATCGTCACACGCGTCATCATTATGTATCTTCTCCATGCAATGCATGCACTGTTGGTGCTTCGATTCTCATGTTTGCAGGCAGCTTTTGGCCTCGATTTTGAGGCCACCCAACCTTATAAATAGATGAAGGGTTTTTCATTTGAAACTTTCACCGTTTCTCTCTTCTTTGATACTCTTTCTCACTTGTGCTTCTCTTCCCTGCCTTTTGCAACCTCTTTTTATTAGTTTCTTCAATTCCATTCTTGATCCCTAATTTCCTCTTTCCTTTCATTGTCCCATCCATTACAATCATCATGTCAACTTCTCTTTGCAATCATGGTGATATTTCTGACGCCGCTCCCTTGTCAGTGGCTATCATCTCTATTGATGAAGGGGTTTCGGTTGAGGGATACGAGAGCTTCCCTACCGTTGAAGAGGTGGTGCCTAAAAACCCTGACGTCCAGGAATGACTTCCCTAAGGGGCCTGCTCCTGAACCTGAGCTTACTGAAACGGGGGAGACCGAATTGGCTGAGATGCAGACTAAGTATCGCATCCCCTCTTACATTGAGACCATCCATGCGGGAGGCGACACTGTTCAGGTTCACCATCCTGGGTTCTATGCCTTCTACGTCTACCCGTCCACGATAGGCTACACTTGCCCCTTCCCAAGTTGGCCGAAAAGTTCTGCCGCTTTTACAATGTTTGCCCAGCACAAATATCTCCTTATCTATATATGGTCTTCTTAATACTGACCAAGTATGCGGAGCTAGCTGGATGTGAGGTCGACCTTCGCCATCTGTTGCACTCATTTTCACCTACCTTCTTCAGAGGCACCATGATACACTTGTGGAATCCTAGAACGAAAGGATTAGTGGACGGGATGGATGATAAGGCAAGTCGGTTATTTTGGCGCAAATACTTCTTCGTTAGAACTGATCAGTTAGTGGCGGACCCGACCGGGTTTCCCGAAAAGTGGAATTACAATTGTAAGTATTTCCTTGTGCATTCCGCCATTCGTTCTTTGTTATTTTCTATTTTTTTGGTTTCTTTATCGCTTTCTCATATACAGGTGTAAAGCGTTCTCCTTCCCTCGTTCTGGACATGGAGGATTGGTTGGCCCGCGTGTTGCCTCATGTCGTGGGGATTCGTGACTGGTCTTACTTCTACAAGTGCTATGGACCGAAAGCGAGTCCCTTAGCGTTTTTTGACTCGACTCCTTATTTGTATTAGGTCGGTGGGTCTCCAAGAAAGCGAAGATGCCTGCTCCCGCTTTCCATCAAAAAACGGCCTTGGTTGCGAGGGAGTTCTCTTTGGTTTAATCCACGAGAGGCGAAGCTGAGATTCAACGGGCAGAGGGGTCTGTCCCTTCCGGTGTGGATGTTCCTGGCGATATCCCGCCTCAGCAAGTCCTTCTTCTTACTGACGATCCTTCTCATGATGATGAGCCGTCGCCAAGGAAGAGGCGAAGGGTGGAGACCGGGAAAGTCCTAGCTGTTGAAGAATCGGAT
Source organism: Nicotiana undulata (assembly GCA_005239495.1). Lineage (NCBI taxonomy): Eukaryota > Viridiplantae > Streptophyta > Magnoliopsida > Solanales > Solanaceae > Nicotiana > Nicotiana undulata. The sequence goes on along the minus strand of ML281824.1, from coordinate 38,751 downwards.
ACGACTTCGACCCTTGGGACGAGGCTAGAGTCATTTCCTACCGAGGAGACAGACATTATGTCCGAGTCCTCTATGAGAGAGAGGCCTTCTAGGGCCGAGGAGGTTGGTAACGGCGAAGAGCTCGCACAGATTGTAGGTGGTCGTTCTTCGTCGAGGGTGAGACAGAGTGATGATTCTTGCATAGGGGACGTCGATTTGGGTTCCGACATCGAACCCCATGAGGTTAGAGCCTTTACTGAAAGGAAGACTCGCGTGGAGATAAGGACGGAGGGTCCTAATTGTCACATAGTCATGCCTGTGGACTTCAACCTTTTGGTTGATACAGAGCGTGTGGCGCCGTCGTTCTCCCCTTTATATGCCGACGCTGCAGACGATGAAGGACGCTGACCTTTCTCTTGGCATATCTAGGATGGCTCTGCGGGTGAGTGTTTTTCCTACACTTTCGTATGCTTTTCTAGTATCACTTTGTTTTGGCTAAATTATTTCTTTCCCTTTTTTGTCAGACTCTTATCCTCGACATTGAGCGTGATCGGCGGGAAGAGGAGAGGGTGGATCAGTATAAGAGGATGGAGTCCAAGTACAGATAACACCGTTCTAAGTATCGGAAGGTGGTCAGAAGCGTTGGCGAGGACGGGAAGTTCCAGGAACTGCGTGACGAGATTGGGGGAAGGACGAGGAGCTTAAAGAGAAGGATGAGGAGATACTAAAAGCCATTAGCCGGTGTAGCGAGCTGGAAGAAGCGTTAAAGACTAAGGAGGACGAGATCGAACTGGGGAAGAGAGTGATGGATGAGAATTCGGACCTCCAAGAGCGAGTGGTATCCTTGGAGGTCGAGCTTAATCAGAATGAGGCGAGGCCTGCCACTCTGAGGGCTGAGTTAGGTACCAAGGTTGAGGAGTTGAGGCTGGCGGAGCGAGTTAGGACGACCTCGATAGCGGAGGCGGCGGCCTTGGCGGGGACCCTGCGCATTTGTAGGACTGAGCGGGCTAATGAAGCAGAGACTTCAGCGCTCACAATGGCGAGATTGGAGGAGCAAGTTGGAGGTCTAGAGGCGGAGGTGGCAAGGTTGAAAGAGAAGATAGTGGCTCTAAGGGCTGAGAAGGAACAACTGGCCCGTCCATCTGCTTCCCAAGCTTCTGCTGATGCGAGCATGTCGCGGGAGTTGTATTAGATGTGGGTTCATGCTGAGGCTCAGCTGGACGTATTCAGGTCTTTGGGGGCTTCCGGGAAGGTCTCCGAGGAGGAACTCGCCGATGTTCATGCAAAAACGCGAGCAACCCGTGAAGCTTGTAGTTATGCTCCCAATTCGTCTGGTGGGGACGACGGTGTCAATGACGCAGTGGATAGGCTCGCTTCTGATCCCTGGTACTAGGGGTGTTCAAACCGAACCGGAAAATCGCACCAAACCGAAAAACCAAACCAAGCCGATTAAAAAACCCGACGAGGTTTGGTTTGACTTGGTTTGGTATTGAGTAAAAAAACCTGAACCAAACAGACATATAAATATACAATTTTTTATATATATTTTAAGAATTTATATTGAATTTTCTTTAAAAATATTGAAATATTTGAGATCCTCTCATGTGTTAACTTTGAAAGCGTACATTAACAACAATTATTGTTAGACGACTAAGAAAATAACTATCATGTATTACTAAAAAAATTCTCCCAATAGAATATTTTAATAGATCATGTGTTTGTCAATTTTTTCAATATATACTAAACATATATTCACTTATCAAAATTTTATCTAACAAAGTAAGATATGAATAATATTCATGTAATAAAAAAAAATAATCGAAAAACCCGACAAAATCGAGCCAATCCAAACCGATATAGTTGGTTTGGTTTGGTTTTGATAAAAACCGAACCAACCCGGTCCATGTACACCCCTACCTGGTACGATGACGAATATGCTGAAGGGGATGATGCGGCTTAGTGCCTGTGCTTGAATTTTGATTGTTGTTTTTTGTTTTGTTTTGTTTTGGCGAGGGTGTACTCGAGCCCGTTGTAAAAGAAACGAGTTTTGTAACTTGATCAGTTTGTAATTGAATGGTTACCTTTTGTTGTATGTTTTGCCTTCTTGTTGCTTGTCTTATTTCGTTGTGATGTTGTTCTTAGTAGGCTGATCATCGACTGGCTTGGGGCCAATCTTTGGCCGGTCGTCGAGTGTAAATACTTTGGGTGGTGTCAAACGCAAACTATTTGGGTGAGGTCAAATATGAGCGATTCGAGCAAGGTCGAATGTAAAGAATTCGAGCGAGGTCGAATGTAAAGGATTCAAGCGAGGTCGAATGTAAATGATTCTAGCAAGGTCGAATGTAAAGGATTCGAGCGAGGTCGAATGTAAATGATGCGAGCGAGGTCGAATGTATGTGGAGTGGAGCGATTTGGAGTTATGCGAAGAAATGCTGTGTATTTCTTTGTTTATTCATTTCATTGGAGAATGTTACATACTTTGTTTATCATATACATTTGAGAAGTTCTACATCTACCTAGTCCCTTCATCGGTCTAGCTGGAGTAGACGATAGGCGGAGCGATGAATAACCAGCTCGAACTTCGAGGCGCCCCCTTCATCGCCTCGTTAAAAACCTCCTTGGTAAAACCCATCAAGGGATAAAACACCAGTGAGGAAAAAAAGAGTACGACTTAGAGGTCGTCTGTTTTCAGAAGTTGAAGTACTTGAGATGAGCGACGTTCCAATTGTTGGGCAACAATTTCCCTTCCATTGTTTCTAACTGGAATGATCCTTTGTTAATTGATGCGGTGATCTTGTACGGTCCGTCCCAGTTGGTTCCTAGATTACCCTCTCTTGGGTCTTTGCTTGCCTGCATTTTAGCCTTGGGTACATAGTCCCCGACTTTGAGTGGTCGAACTTTGGCCTTTTTGTTGTAGTATCGTTCTGCTCTTTGTTTTTGGGTGACCATCCTTATGTATGCCATATCGCTCAGTTCCTCTATCTCGTTGAGATCTTGCTTTATGCCCTCGTCGTTGTTTGGTCTGCTTTCATTAGAGTATCTCAGGCTTAGATCTCCTACCTCGACTGGTATGATTGCGTCTATTCCGTAGACCAAAGAGTATGGAGTTTCTCCTGTGCTTGTCTTTGGCGTAGTGCGGTATGCCCATAGCACTTTTGGTAGCAGTTTTGGCCACAGTCCCTTGGCGTCCTCGAGTTTCTTTTTCATGATGTTTAATATAGTTTTTTTGGAGGATTCGGCCTGACCATTTCCGGCGGGTTGATATAGCGTGGAGAGTATGCGCTTGATGTGCCATTTCTCGAAGAATTCAACAGTCTTTTTCCCGGTGAACCGTGGTCCGTTATCACATCTGATTTCCTTTGGGATGCCGAAGAGACATATTATATTTCTCCATATGAATGTGATGACTTCCTGTTCACGTATTTGGGCGAAGGCACCTGCTTCCACCCATTTAGAGAAGTAGTCAGTCAAAACTAAAAGGAGACATACATTACCTCGCCCGGCTGGGAGCGGCACTATGATGTCCATTCACCATTTGATGAATGGCCAGGGTGACATGACTGAATGGAGATGTTCGCCTGCTTGGTGTATCATGGGGCCGTACTTCGGACATTGTTCCCTCTTTTTGACGAAGTCTGCGGCTTCTTTTGTCATGGTGGGCCAATAGTAGCCGGCCCGTATGAGGCATCTGATGAGTGCTCGATTACCGATGTGAGCGCCGCAGTGGCCTTCGTGTACTTCTTTGAGTACTCTTCTGGTTTGGTTTGGTCCCAGGCATTTTGCCAAAGGACCGCTGAACGTCCTTTTGTACAAGTCGTTGTCGATGATGTTGTACCTAGCTGCCTGCATTTGGAGCTTCCTTGCTTCTTTTTTGTCCGTTGGGAGTGTTCCCTCCTGCAAGTAAGTTATAATACGGTTGCACCGGTCCCAGGTTAAGTTCATAGAGTGTACCTCAAGTTGATCTAATGACGAGTGGAGTAATGTGATGACATTCTCCTTTCTATTTATGCTTTTTGTTGCTGCTGCTAACTTGGAGAGGCCGTCTGCCTCAGTGTTTTGAGCTCGAGGTATTTTGATCGAGCTGGCATTCGTCGAATTCTGGCAGTGGTTTGTGGATTTCTATTTGGTACTTTTGTAGCCTTTTCTCCTTGATCTGATAAGTCCCTGTTACTTGGTTGACAAGTTGTGAATCGCACCGAAGGATAACTCGTCGGGCTCCAAATTTGAGGGCCAGTTTTAGTCCTGCAATAACGGCCTCCTACTCGGCCTCGTTGTTAGTCATATTTGTACATCGTATAGCTTGGCGGATTACCTCCCCCGTTGGGACCTCAAGTACGAGTCCCAATCCTGACGCGTTAGAAGAGCCGTCGGTGTGTATGACCCATAGGTCAGGTTGAAGGGAAACAGTACGAGAGGCTTCCTGTTAGACTTCAGGCATTATCTTGTCGCTGAAGTCGGCGACGAAGTCGGCTAGCACTTGCGACTTTATGTTCAGGACTGATTTGTGATATCGTGCTCGCTTAGTTCGATGGCCCACTTGTCCAATCTTCCCGATAGTTCAGGTTTATGTAAGGTACTTCTAAGGGGGAAGGTCGTGACGACTGATATGGGGTGGCGCTAAAAGTAAGGTCTGAGCTTTCGTGAAGCCGTGACCGGTGCCAGGGCCAGTTTCTCAAGGTGAGGATACCCCGTTTTGGCATCGACCAGGGTTTTGCTAATATAGTAGATTGGTGATTGCGTACCTTTGTTTTCACGGAGGAGTACTGCACTTACCGCTACTTCTGATACTCCCAAATATACTATGAGGCATTCGCCGGTTTCGGCTTTAGCAAGCAGTGGAGGCGATGACAGATATCCCTTCAGTTCTCTCAAGGCTTTGACACATTCTGAGTTCCACTAGAGTCCGTTGTCTTTTTTGAGGACGTTGAAGAATTTGTGGCATATGTTGGAAGATCGTGAGATGAATTTTGACAGTGCGGCTATACAGACGGTCAACTTTTGTACTTGTTTCTTGTTGTTCAACAGTTCGGGTATTCCTTCGATAGCTTTGATCTGGTTGGGGTTGACTTCGATGCCTCTTTGTGACACCAAGAAGCCGAGGAACTTGCCTGAGGTTAGGCCGAAGGCGCATTTCTCGGGATTCAGCTTCACGTCGTACTGTCTCAGTATATCAAAGGCTTCTTTCAAATGGTCGATATGATCTTCTTTCCTTTTGTATTTGACTAACATATCATTTATGTATACTTCTATTATTTTGCCGAGTTGTTCTTTTAACATCTTGGTGACAAGACTTTGGTAAGTCGCTCTTGCGTTCTTTAATCCGAACGACATAACTCGATAATAATAAGTTCCTTGGTGGGTTATGAAGGTTGTTTTTTCTTGGTACTCCTCTTCCATGAGGATCTGATTATATCCAGAAAATGCGTCCAAGAAGCTTAGCAACTCGTGTCCTGCCGTTGCATCGATGAGCTGGTCGATGTGCGGTAGCGGGAAAGAGTCCTTTGGGCATGCTTTGTTTAGGTCTGTGAAGTCAATGCACATGCGCCACTTCCCATTTTTCTTCTTTACTGTGACTACGTTGGCGACCCACTGGGGGTACTTGGATTCTCTGATAGAGCTATTGGCTAGCAGTTTCTCTACTTCCTCGCGCTGCTTCTTTGATTGCGACATTGAATGTTCTTCTCATTTGCCGTACTGGCGGATAGAGCGGGTCCACGTTTAATTTGTGCGTGGCGATTTCCTTTGAGATACCTGGCATATCTGCATGGGAGAAAGCGAATAGGTCAGCATTGTTAGTTATAAATTCATGAAATTTACCCGGTTCAGAGAGTTTGTGGCCGATGTAAGCCTTTTTGCTGGCGCTTTTTATCGAGTTGGATGGGGTTGAGGTCTTCTACCATTGACCCTGCGGCCTCCACGGTGTCGGGGTCTTTGATGACGTCATTTTGGTCGTCGGGTTTTGTTCCCAACTTTGGTAATTTCTATGCTTCCGAGTTGTCCCTTTCAACTATTGAGTGTACGTGCAATCTTGGGCAATGCGGTAGCACTCTTGTGATGTGCGTTGTCCGCCTCTGATGTTGAATATTCCCTAGGGGGTCGAGAACTTGATCACTTGATAAAGGCTAGATGGGATGGCCCTCATGCCATGTATCCAATGCCGTCCGATGATGGCGTTGTAAGCTGTATCTTGGTTCATGATATAGAACATTGTCTCCAAAGTGACGCCTGCGGCCAGGATGGGTAGCGTTATTTCTCCTGAAGTTCATTCAACTGCATTGTTTAACCCTGTCAGTGTTATGCAGCGTGGTACTATCTTATCCTCGAGTCTCATTTGGGGGAGAAATTAGGGGTGGATAATACACGCGCCTCTTCCATCGTCAACCAATATTCTCCTTACGTCAGTGTCCAAAATTCATAAGGTAATAATAAGAGCATTAAGGTGAGGGAAAGTCAAACCGTGGGTATCTGACTTATCGAAGATGATACTGTCTTCGAGGTCGTCATACCGTTCGTGTGTTATTGATCACTTTAGCTTGTGCGTGGTGGTGAATTTCACATGATTAATTGTGGCCTCATCGCCTCCGCCGATGATCATTTGGATGGTGCGGGCGGGGGAGGGTGGCTTTGGGGGCCCTTGGTGTTTTTCTCGTCCTCTGCCGAAATTGGCTCTTCCGCAGTCACTCATCAGTTCTTTTAGGTGTCCCTGGTTGAGCATGTTCACCACTTCTTATCGTAAAGCTATGCAGTCCTCCGTCTTGTGGCCTCGTTCCTGGTGGAACTCACAGAGGGCATTCAACCTTCTGGTGCTTGGGTCGGACTTCATCTTCTACGGCCATTTCACCTTTGGGCCGAGCTTTTCCAGTGCGTACACTATTTCTTATGGGGAGACACAAAAATTGTGAGTGGATAAAAGTGGGGGCATACCTTTGTCGTTCCGTTGAGTCCCTGTGTTTGGCCTGGACGACCCTTCCATATGGCAAGGAGATGGTGAAATTGTCGTTCTGATATATGGCTGGTGCCTATCACGAATGGGACGTGGGCCTGAGTGATCCCTTCGGGTGTCATTACAGTGATCTCGTCTTGACTCTATATGGACTAACATTAGCCGTTGAGTTGGGCTGTTGAGGTCATCCTCATCTGCTCGGACCTCGGCGTAGTAGGCATTGTGGATTTCTTCCCAGGTAGTGGGAAGGTACTTTATGATCCTGCTCAATAATTTTCTGGTCGCCCTCGACCCAGTTCTGTTCAGCCCATTTTGGAAGGCCGCCACGACCATGCCTTCAGATACATTTGGCATGATCATCCTGAACCTGTTGAATCGGGCGAGAAATCCCTGAGTCCCTCGCCAGGCGACTGTCTAACGGTGAATATGTCGCTCACCCTGGCTGCGTCCTTTTTGGCTCCGGCGTGGGCGGTTACAAACTTATCGGCCATTTTCTCGAACGTTGTTATGGATCATGCTGGAAGCTGTGAGTACCATGTCAAGGCTCCCCCTGTTAGGGTTTCGCCGAATTTCTTTAATAATACAGATGGTACTTGCTCCTTTGAGAGGTTGATGCCTTTCACCGCCGTGACGTAGTGGATTATATGATCTTCAGGATCTGTCATGCCGTCATATATTTTCAAGTATGGAGGCATTTTGCAGGTTTTGGGGATGGGATGTGGGGCCGCTTCTTCGCTGTATGGTTGCTCTACAAACCGGCCAACGTCTCATTTGGGTAGGAGTTTTGGGGCACCGGGTATCTTGTCGACCCTCTCCTAGTGCTCCTTCATCTGATCTCGTAGTGCCTTATTTTCATTTTCCATTTCCTCCATCTTCCTCAGTATGGCTGCGAGTGCGTCGTTACCTGCATCAACATTAGTGTTATCGTTACCTGTTGGGCGGGGAGCGGTTTGCTCGTTGGCGGTAACTGCCTCTACTGGTGCGGCGTTCTGAGCCACTCCTTGAGTAGGCTTGTCGAGGAAGTTATTCAATGTACTTGTCAACCATGCTTCTAGTAACTTTTTCACTGCTGGTGGTGCTTCCTCAATTGTGGATGTGGAAGCACCTCTTTCTCCAACAACAGTTACACTTCCGCATGGAGGGGTGAACCGCCCCGCCTGGGCGTGACGCTGGGTGTGGGGTTCAGCTCTCCTCCGTCGTTATCTTCATTAATGGTGTTCATGAGGTAAGCAATAACGTCTGCTATGGATTTTAACCTTTCTTATCCTCATCCTTCCATCGTTTGTTTGTGCAGATGGAAAGAGATAGTTGTGTGCGTGTATATGTTGTTGTTTTCCTTTTAGATCTAACAGAAAATGCAGATTTTAACTAGAAAATCCCCACAGACGGTGCCAAATTATTTTACCAAAAATATGATAAATACTTCTATGAGAGATTTAATAAGTAAAATGGAAGTTTAATCCTAGTTAATCTTAATGACTGTCAGATCTGTGAATGTAGTGATGAATGAATGAGATAAAAGCGCCATAGTATTAAAAAACAGACAAAGATGTTGATGATGATTAGCAATGAATATACGAGTAAATAGGTGGAGTAAATGCATGCAATGGCAATAAGTGTAATAATAAAGGATAACTAGCCCAAATGCCAAGCGTTGAGAGTCAACTATCTCGTTGTCAGCAATGCAAATGACAAGCAACATGGATGAAATACTATGTTCTTGGATCTTGTATATGAAAAGGTGTATTTTAACTTGGGAATCAATAGAAAAGAAAAGAAGTGTCAATAGTCAGTATTATAAAGTGTTCTCCTAGAGAGTTTCAGATGCCTTTTTTCTCCCCTTTGTTTCCTATATATAGGGAACAATCTTTGAGGAACTCTAAAAAGTACAAGGAAGGGAATATTCTAATAGAATATTCTCTTTTTCTAATATAAAACTATACTACCGTTACTAGGGACTTCTACCATCGACCTCATACGAATTAGAACCTTCATCCCTAACTGTTGGCCGACCGGAGCTTCGACCTCGGCCGATGATATCGTTAAGTTTGGTCCAATTTTTTACCAATACAACATCACGTACGATATGAACTTGACAATGACGCACGAGAGGCAGTCGAGATGAAAAACTAGGAGATATAATCGTAAAGAAGCTAACAAATTTAGCATCTAATATATATAAATAATAAAAAATAGAGTTAATACCTTAAAATCCCTCTAAACTATCAAGTTTTTGTCAGTTTCCTACTTAAAACTATTCGGTGTCACCAAAACCCCCCTGAACTATATTGTCCTTCATATTAAAATCCCTCATTGCATTCTTAGAGGTGCGTCTGGTACACACTCCTAATTGTTTAAAAAACGTGTCAGGTAGCACTACGCGTGGCTATTTAACTCAGGCTAAAACCCGCCTAAACTATCATATTTTTGTTAGTTACTTACTTAAACTATCTGGTGTCCCCAAAACCGCCTTGAACTATATCCCCCTATATATTAAAACCACATGTTGGACTTTTAAAGGTACGTCTGTCTAACTATATTAACTTATGGTTTGTACAATTTTTTTTACATAGCTTACTCATGATGTATTGCTCTCGATTGATTGATTAATTCTAAGAGTTTTGACCGAAATAATAACTAATGTAATGTGTTAACTTTAGGTTTAATTGTGATTTTGCTTTATGCTAGACTCCAATTGATAAGTCTTTATTTATATTCATTTGTAGCACAGTAAAAACATAAATAAAGGTATATAGTGTTGTATTTCTTAGAAGTCATCTTGTATTGCAACAAAAGATTACACAAAATAAAATTTCACAAATAAAAAAACAATTATCTAGAAATTATATTCTCTAATTCTAGATTACATAAAGAAGGTTCAAGAGATTCAACTTTAGTCCTTCGAACCAAATACCTCCCAAATTCAATTGAATTATGGTGGTTGTTAGGCCTCTCACGTACCGCCACAAATCACATATATAACTGAACACGCAGAAGGAACATATTACTACCACAATCATGTCGATTCAACCATAACTAGTTGACCCGTCTTCTTCCAATTTAGTTTTAACTTGCCTTGGAAATAATAATATCTCCCTTCATTAACGTAACAAAACCCAATAACACTCATCCCGAGGACCCCATTGTCTCAATACCCATGAACCATCTCGTATTCTCCTTAAGCGCACAATAGCATCGCCAACTAGTACACACTTTTTCTGAAAATTCATCTATGAACCCGAACTTATTTTCTCCCATTCCTACAATGATACACCGCAGACCGATAATAACATAGAACACTCCAAGGCCCTTTCCATAATCCACTACAAAAGCTCGATGCTTATCCACACCACGGACTCGAAATCTTTAGGCACCACACTTGAATTTTGAACCTGCTAGGACCGCTGTTGAGAGTTACCCACTCTGACTTGTTCCCAAATATGATCAAACTCCAAGGCCTTACTAGCACATGAACACCTTCCCAAAGAAGCATCCAGCTGAATTCTTTTCCCTTGTACATTACTCCCACCAGAAGTAGAAACTCTGAGTCTTCTCAAAGCTAAACATGAATCGATAAGGCCAAATATAGCATACATTCCCCAAATCCCTTGCTCAAATTACCGTTGATGTTTTCTTTCCTTAGTCGTAATAACCCACCAATATGTCGATAACCAGAAACCTCACAAGTAGACAACTATGCAATCCAATCGTAGACGGTGGGGCTCTCCCACTTAGCTTGAAGCTAGAACTACATAACCTTGGAACCTACCAAGATTCCTTCTTCCACACTGACATGACCTCGCGCAATCGACCCGCCATCCTGCTAACCATTTCATGAACGCTCTGAATCACTAGCCACATTCACCCGTTCGACCTCCTTACCGGATAACTAGTAGAATCCTTCGTAGAAGCTTCGTCAACACCATAAATTTGTTAACGTTCTCACAAGAGATAACCCACCAGTGGAAATTCCATGCCGATACCTTCCAATGACACTGCACTGAGTATAATTTCTATGAAATCAATAAACCATCCTGAGCCCATGCTCATTCACCAACTGTACAAGTTCGTTCACTCCTTATTGACATCGAGTGAAGGTGAGACGATACCTTCCAATCCAAATTCATGTTACCTCCCTCTTTATATTAAGCAACTCCCTCCTAACGTATCCAATCTTCCTCAGTATAGTATCCAATATTCCAAGTTAGTCCATAGACCTAGTCACTGTCCACCATGAATCCCTAATCACTCTAAACTTTCCAACAAGGCATGAAACTATCCTACTACAAAACCCATATGCCACTCTGCCAATCTCCCACTTTGGTCGAACCCTCTTCTTTAAGCAACTACTCGACTTCTGCTTCTCACACTTGGACTTCTAGAAATTTAACCACCATACGGCATCTCCCACATGTCCTTCCTCATCCTCCGCTACCCATTTGTTGCCTTAAACCAAAATTCGTCTCTGTAGTACTTGAACCAATAGATCGCTACCAACGTTAAACCTCTCCGAAGATTATTCTTCTCAAGCCATCAACACTAGAAATACAGATTCGATCCTGAACCACTACACACTGTGATCTCTGACACCCGCTTCCCCGGCACCATTTCACAATACCCTGCCCTAAAGACGAATTGAAGAAGACCATAACACCAGCGAACTTAACACATTCAATCAAGACGAAGACACCATATCACATATGAAAATTCCACCATGCTCGAAAATATCAAGTCGCGTTACTCCATCAACTTAAACCTGAACATTCTTAGTCCGGTTGCCTTTCCTCTGCTGGAAATAAAACACTGAACCTCTGAATCATGCATTGAGAAAAACCTCCTTACAAGTCGTTCACTGCCCCGACACATAGACAAGCATCCTAGCATTACATCAATACTGGGTGATAACAACTCATGAACATCATAATAATATGTGAATAGCCTCAAAACTATCAGAAATACAGCTACTGAGCTAAAATGACAGAACATCCTTCCGCAAGGCGCCGACATTAGCCGAATTGAATACGCAAGGAGAAACATCCTGCACCACCTAGTACCACTAAAATTCCCTGATTACCAATTGATAACAAGCGCTTAATGTCGCATAAGATTGAATAAGAAAGAAATAAATGCATAGCCTCAAAGGAATGAAATTGCACGATGAGGAATTAAGAAGGGAAATGCTCCTAACATCCATGTAGCCTCTCAACGATAAGTACAGACGTCTCTGTACCGATCCGCAAGACTCTACTAGACTTGTTCATGACTCGTGAGACCTAAGTGAACCTAGTGCTCTGATACCATGATGTCACGACCCAAAATCCATTAAATATCGTGATGGCGCCTATCAATGTTGTCAGGCAAGCCAACAATTAAATGATTAACTCCATTACTCATTTTAGTATTTTTGAAATCATAATTTCCTTCAATTAAATAGTAAGAGACAAAATTTACAAAGTAAATGGCAACATTTTCACAACTACAATACTAAACAATACATAACTATCCCCAGAACCCGGTGTCACGAGTGTATGAGCATCAACTAGGAAAAATACAGTAAAATACTACATCTGTCTGGGATACAATTAGACAGGAGTGTATAAATAACTCGGATAGAGACTATGTGCGTGCTGCGGACTCGTAACGTGGAATGCAGCTCACCTAAGGCCCCGCAACAACCGCGCCTCAACGACCACAAGGTCACTAGACATATATGCACCTGCACAAAAATGTGCAGCAAGTCTAGTATGAGTACGTAAATCAATGCGTACCCCGTAAGTATCCAGTCTAACCTTGAAGAAATAGCGACGATGGGTCGACTCTGACACTTACTATAGGCTAACAATAAAATACAAATATTATAGTTAAGCATGGATTGTATAGAGCGACTATAAACTCAATAACATGAAGTAAGTAAACAATTCTTTTGTTAATAGGAAATTTCCAAATTTATTTTCGTCATTTAACATTTTTGTATCTCAGGCCAATGAAGCAATATCAATTATTATTAATTCCAAAGATTTATCATGCGCAAATTATGCCAAGGTCGTACGGCCCGATACAGCATAAATATTTAAATTGTGCACTGCCGAGGGTCGAACAACGCGAATCATAGATACATCTATCCGCTACCGAGACATTCGGCCCGCTCCATAAAAGAGAAAATACATTTAAAACAACCAATTCAAGATTTATTAAGGGAAAATTATTCAAGGAAATACCAATTCTCATTAACGGTCAAGAAAAATGAAGTTTAACCTTTTACAATTCATTTATAAAGTTTCAATATGATTTAAGCAATTAAATTAATAAGTAGGGCGCAAACATCGCAAGTATAACAAGATTTAGGTCCTAGACTACCCGGACATAAGCATAATTGTAGCTACGCACGGACTCACGTCACCTCGTGCGTATATACCCCCACTAATAGGAGCACATAATAATTTGATTCACCTATGGGGTTAATTCCCTCTTACAAGGTTAGAAAGGATACTACCCGCTCCGAAGTTCCATAACGGGCTTCGACGCCTCTCTAACACCTCAAAGCAAAACTTGATGGTCCAAAAATACACAACCAATAAGCAAACCAATCAAAACATGTTCTAATACCCATAATTAATAAATTTAAACAATTTCCAATTGCGCTCGAAAAATTGATAAAAATCATCCTCGGGCCGAGGTGTCCGGATTCTTAAAATTATTCGAAGATAAACATTACCTATAAACCCACGAACTCAAATATATAATTTATTCCCAATTCCATGCCCAAATGCGTGGTCAAAATTCAAAAATATGAATTTCTAGGTATGTCTTCAAAATCCCAGATTTCCACAAATTTTCATGTATAAATCCATATACAAATCATGTATTTAACTCATAATGTGTGGAAAATTACTTACCTCATGATAGATGATGAAATGTCCTCTTCAAAGCTCCAAACAATCGCCCAACCAAGTGAAAGATGGGGAGAAATGAGCAAAACCCGGGTTTTAAAAAAATATGCCCATGCGACCCTTTCTTCACAATCGTGGAAAGACCATCGCGATCGTGAAGGCCAAAATTCACTGTCTCCAAAAATGCCCTACGCGATTGCGTATGAAGACTTGCGATCGTGAAGCACAACCAGCCCACCAGTCGCAAACGCGGGAAAACTTCGCGTTCGCAAAGGCCAATTCCATCGCCCCCTGCTTCACCACTACGGGAACACGTGACTTCATTCGCGAACACGGTGGTCCAACCCATGACACTACGGGATCGCACTCCTTAGACCACTAACGCAAAGAACAATTCACCATCTGCTTCCATTCACCTTCCGCGATCGCGTCTCTCTCTCTTTTCGTGATCGCGAAGCATGCCAAGGACAACAAAAACAAGCAGCTGCAAAACACCCAATTTGGCCCACAACCACTTCGAATCACACCCGAGGCCCCAGGGACCTCGTCCAATCACACTAATAAGTCCTATAACATAAGACGGGCATGCTCGTGGCCTACAATCATATCAAACAACATCAAAATCATGAATCGCACCCTTGTTCAAGCTTAATGTACTTTAGAACTTCAAACTTCTACCTTCGATGCCGAAACATATCAAATCACATCCGATTGACCTCACATTTTTCACACAAGTCATATTCAACATTACGGACCTACTCCAACTTTCGTAATTGAAATTGGAACCCGATATCAAAAAGTTCACTCCCGGTCAAACTTCTCAAAAACCTTCAACTTTCATATTTTTACCAAACGACTTCGAAATGACCTATGGACCTTCAAATCCACATCCGAACACGCTCCTAATACCAAAATCACCATACGTAGCTTTTCCCAGGCTCTAAATCCTAAACGGACATCGATAACATTAAAATACACTTCAACCCAAATTTATGAAATCCTTCCACAATACCAACTTTCTAGAATAGGTGTTGAAACGCTCCCGGGTCATCCAAAAATTGATCCGGACATACGCCCAAGAACAAAATCATCATGCCAACCTGTTGGAACCTTAAAACCTCGATTCTGAAGTCGTTTACTCAGAAATAAAATATTAGTCAATTCCTCCAACTTAAAGCTTCCGATATTAGAATTTTTTTTCCACATCAATTCTGAACTTCCTGAAATTCAATTACAACCACACATACAAGTCATAATACCTGAGGTGAAGCTACGCATGGCCTCAATCTGCCAAACGACACACTAGGGCTCAAAACGACCAGTTGGGTCACGACGAAGATTAAGTCAAATAGTCATGAACTAATGTTTGCAACCATTAATTCTATAATTAAAGCATGAACTAAGCTAAATAATAAATACCCAATCATAAACAAGCACTAAATTAGATACCCATAAGGTTTACATACTAGGGTTGGGTCACAACCCTAGTAAACATCTAGCTACTCATACTTGGGTTTGAAGAAAATGAAGAAGAGAGGCTAATTAAACTCATAATGAAAGCTTAAAATGATTAAATGTATTGTAAAATATACCAAAGCAAAGTAAAATTCAAAAAATGGAAAAGAAAAACGGCTATAGTGATTGTTGAGGTTCAAACTTGACATAATTTTGTGAAACTCGTCTATTTATACAAGGCTAAAAATATCGGACAAAAATAGCCCTCGAGAGGTTTTGCGGCCGCGCAATTCCATGTGTGGTCCGCAGATTTCTTAATCTGGCAGGAGCTGGATTTCTTTGACCGCACATTTCAGAACTGCAGACGCTTTTGCGGTTCGCAGATTTAGAATTGCGGCCGCAATGCAATCTTGTGTGGCCGCACAAATCTTGTGCGACCCGCAATTCTCTAAGGCTCTGCACTTGGTCTTTTTGCATACTCTCTGATCTTGATCCTTAGCCCAGCTTTTTCGGCCGCATAATTCATGTGCGGACCGCAATTTGCACAAATGCCTGCTGATTTTTACTTCTTTGTTTGCTGCCGTAGAAGGAATTCAGTGGTCTGTAATTTCTTTTGCGGTCTCAAAATTCCTTCTGTGGACCTCACATTGTGTGCTTCTGTGCTCTTTATTTCCTCGTGCTTCGACTGCTCCTTTGTGGGTCATATTTCATCTTAGGAGCCCAACTTCTAGCATTCCTGCAATTTTGCACAATTTAATTAGTTTCGGAAACACAATTTAATGCTTTTAGACTAAAACAAAAGCTAAAAGGCGTCAATAAGTAGTCAAAATCTCGACCAATCACTGTCGTTTGATGAATAATATCATATTCCAAAATATTTTTTCAAAACAAGATTCACATTCACCGCCCCTATTATCTGACCAATTTTTATAATGCTACGTACTTCTCTTTGTTTCTTTGTTTATAATCATGTGAATGTTCTATCGTTAAATGTGATGATGGTTTGTTTTCTTGCCTTATTATTAGCTTAATGCCTTAAATCAGTAGATCGATTTAATTAAATTTATGTGGAGAATATTTGTTTCCTTAGAATGCAAAAGTAATATTGGTGAAAGTTGTTTAGTTTGGGTGAGTTTGTGGGGTTTATCAGTACTAGACTAAGAAGGATTTGGACTTACTTGAAAAGAGGTTAGGACTTGTAACTCCACTAAGTGACTTTGTCATAAATTAAATGGACGAAGTTTTGGTTTGTTAATTTGGTTAGCACTTGGGTCTTTGGAATTGAATTAATCTCATCAAAATAGTAAAAAGGGGCGCATCTATTTAAGCCAAATTTATATGGAATTTTTTGAGTTGCTATTTCCTTGTTGACTTTATTGATTGTGGAATTTTGAATTTCTTGGCCATATGCTATGTTTAGAGAGTTAGTTGATATTCCAGTTCATTTGTTTAAGCTTTTTTTCCTTATTTAGTTGATTTTCTTATTGGGATATTAAGCTAGATGAATTTTAAAGGGAGAATGACATAGTTACCCACAAAAACGAAACTATTTATCTTTGCCTACCCATTTATTTTTCTACCCATCAAACTAATTACATTTTCTACCCACATTAGTTTTTTGGGGGAATTTTCTCTTTTTTCTCCAATTCTTTTTTATTTCTATGCTTCTTTTTTTTCCTTTTTTTCCCCTTTCCTTTCTCCTTTTCTTTTTTCTAGTTTTCTTCTTATTTTTTTTCTTTTTTCCTTTCTAATTTCATTTAATTCCTTTTATTTATATTCTTTTTCTCTTCATAATCTAATTTTATTTACTCTTTTCATTATTTTTTATTGTTCCTTTTTTATACAATAAGAAAAAATAGCTGATATAGTAAATATTTGTCCACTCTTTTTTAAAATATAACTAGTATAATATACCTTTTGTCTTTTTTTCTTCTTATTTTTAAATTCAATTATTAAATTGAAATAATATCAGTTGTCACTTGATCTAATTCACTGAATATCACACTGACTGCTGCTAAGCACCATAAATTATATAATCAGATTCTAAGAATCAACACGTGATTGCCATGCAAACCTTGATCTCCTTTCCTACAAATATCAGTACACACTCTACCATTAGCAGTAATACAACCAGTTATATAGCAAGAAAATATAATCTACGGCCACCAAATCTCCATATATATTAGTTAGAATAAAAATGATAATAAAATATTGAAAAATACAATAAAAGTATAAGTATCAAAAAAGACTCTAGTACCATATGATACCAATATGGTATATATGTATACCAACAGAGTATATGATTGCTCTAAAATATTGCTACAGTACGAAAATTTTAAAGGATGCAATAAAAGTATGAGAAAATTACATGCTCGCATTGCAAGGTAAATATTCACAAAGCAACTTCCTCATTCCGTATACTAACAGGGTATATAGTTGTATGAGGTCGTTCCAACAATCGTTTATAACTATAAAAACTATTACATAATACACACAATCTATGTCCATCAGCACAAAAAAAATTCAGCACTGCAAATCATGTTCATATAAATAATTTCAGAATAATAATCACTTAAAAACATAGTTAAAACAACGAAAAAAATGTCCAAACTAACATATGATACCAATATGGTATATATCTATACCAACATGGTATACAACTTTACTGGTTAATTTCCAGCAATTATATGACTATACTACTATTACATAACACACATGCATAAAGAAAAAGTATTTCAAGATATTGTACTATATTACTATTATTAAAAAAATCAAATAGTGTACCAATTAAATGCAGCTAATATAACCAAAAAATGATTCAACTAACATATGATACCAATATAGTATATAACTATACTAATAGGGTATATAATTGTACGGGATCATTCCAACAACTGCATATAACTATAAAAAAAATTACATAATACACAAAACCTATATCCATATTGAACACACCATCCAATTAAGTAATCATGTATTTTTAGGTGATTAGTATGAGGATCACGCGTGACGTTGAATAAAAATCTCATAGAGAAAGCCAAAATCTATCGAACTCAATGAGATTAAGACTTTTGAGAAGAAACTATTGAAACCCTAATTTCTTTTATAGATTTACTTTCTAGCTTTGTTTGTCTGGGATACATGAAAAAAAAGAAGATGGAAAAAGTGGATTGATCAGAGATTATATGAAGGGATATAATTCAATTAGAGAAAGTGAAGAAAGAGAAAGGGAAAAGAAAAATACTGGGAAAAAGTACAAGGCAACTTTAAATTGCATAGTAGTAATAGAGGAATAAATAAGTAAAATGGGTACACGGGTAAATATATTTGGTCGACTAGGTGTATAGTGTAACTATTTTGGGAGTAGGTAAAAACGGGTAATTAGTTTGTCTTCAGTAGGTATATAGCATAAATTGCTCAATTTTAAAGTGCAACGGGCAGTGGGGTGATTTAACAAGATACTTGGATTTGGGTTTAAGTACTCTTATTATATTTACATCCATAACAACAAAAAGGACTCTTCTATCATTCTTCCACAAATTAATATTCACAATTCTTGGCCTCGCAATCATCTCGAATCTAGCAGAAATAATTTAAATACGCTAGTTGTTTTAGGTGCGGTTTAATAGTTCATTGTTGTGTTTATGGGTATGATTCCTGTGATATACTCATGATATATAAACCCAATAATGTGCATTTCACTCGACTTGGCCATAACTTCATATAATAATAATAATAAACATGTTGTAAATTGTGGGTGCGTTTTACGCGGCGCGGTTTGCAATGTGTACCAAAACGACAAAAGTACGACATCGTAACTTGTTCAAGAAATAACTCCATAAATACTAAAAAGCGATTAAAATTTAATTAAAAGAGGTAAAAGATGAGAGGCACAATAGATTTAAACATGTAATAATCACATAATTAAGCCAAACACTAATTGTTAAGCGACCGTGCTAAAATCACGGAACTCGGGAGTGCCTCACACCTTCTACCAGGCTAACACAATTCCTTATCTGTTATTCTGTGTTCACGGACCATAAATAGAGTCAATCTCCTCGATTGGGATTTTAAAATAAAACGTTGATTTCGGACGCCATAATAATTATCTTATTTCAAATAATGTCACTTTAATTAGAAAGAACTTCTTATCTTTGGAAAATAGAGGTGTGGCACACGATGCCTATCAGAGATGTGGTTTACAACTAAAAATAGAGAATGCATACATTAATACATTATACTTACACTAAATATATTTTCTGGCGTGTCGCCGGTGGCTTGCTGGAAAAATGTTTATCGAATTTTCGGGAAAAAATAATATCAAAAGATAGACCCGCAAGATCTATCCTTTCTTGTATGTTTCATGGGGTGAAAGTGGCCAGAACTCAACGAATATGAGAAATAAAGTTTCGTTCTTCTTGATTTTTCTCAGATATACGGAATTCTATGAGGAACTGAAAGAAATGGATTGTGGATCCGTGTAAAAGAGGATGAGTACAAGATATGGTGAAAATTGGGACCATTTGGAGATCGTCGTCGGCCGACATTGATTTTTGACGTGCGGCGGTGATGACAAAATTTTTGGCAGAGAAGATGGTTCTTAAAGTTGTGAAAAGGAGAGAGAGATTTGAAAATTATGTGTAAATGGTAAATTTGCTATAAAATACAGACATTAGTTATGTACTATAATTATTTCAGACTATAGTTATGGACGCTAAATACTTAGTAGATGTTATTTTTAACGTAAAGGATAGACTTATATTACTTAAACCCACATTACAAAATCTTAGAAGTAGTTTTAAGGGCAGTACTGTTGTCCATACTTACTAGGAAATTACACACATTAGTAGAAATGTCTTTAAAACTATTACAAAGTTTCATCTTGTCTCATAACACTTCTTGTTCGACAAAAAAAGATGGACGAGCATGGAAAAACACTTGGAAATGGTGGGGTAGTTGATTGCTTCTTTAGCCATTCAGTGTGCCACTCTATTGCCTTCTCTGAAAATATGCTTCAGGAGTGAGAGCTTCATCTAGTGCATTAACCATCTAAACTAAAAGACAATGTTAGAGAAGTTATGATATCTTCATACACAAGGTTAATAATATTTTTGCAATCTGTTTCTATTTCCGGATTTTCGAAATTCATTTCTTTGGTAATTTTTAATCACTCCAATAGAGCCATCAGTTCCGCATGTGTGGGGGAGAGAGCGTAGATTGTCTTGTGGAACCCCACTATCCATTCTCCATTGCTATTTCAGAATGTTCCACCAATACCTGCTACATTGCTACTACTAGAAAAAGCACCATCATAGTTTAGTTTAGTCCAGTTTTTTGGAGGCTTCTACCACTTGACCTCTATAGTGACTGTTTTGTTATTGAGTGAATTTTTCTCGGTGAAAAAGACAAATTCCCATGCATGATGAATGGGTTTTATGGCATCCAGATTTCAATTCAGGTTGTTCATGTTGTTGTGATTCTTGTTTTTCCATAACTCCCATATGGAGTATGGAAATAGGGTTTCCCAACTAATGTTATTAGTATTTTGGCGGATGCAATTATCTTTAAGATTCACTAGCCAATTTTCATCGTCTACCAAGTCTTGGGAGGTGATTCTCATGTTTTCCCAAAAATGACGCTCTATTGGGCAATCTAAAAAAATGTGATAGATGTTTTCTATTCCCATTCTGCGATAAGTGCAAGTGGCATTTATATTCATACCTATTCGGGCCAGGTAGGATCTACCAGGGATACAGTTATGCATACATTTCCATAAAAAAAAATTAATTTTGTTTGGGCATCGAAGGTCCCAGATCCACTTGAAGCATTTAGAAGTATGGTTGGGTGTGGCAATAAGATTATAGCAAGATTTTGTGGAAAAAATACCATTAGCATTAAGCTTCCAGCTCAGTTTATCCAGATTGGATTCTTTGCAAGGTATGAGTGTTGTTTTAATGTTCTTGATCACCTCAGTGGGTAGCTCAAAAGAAATTGCATTTAGATCCCAGTCTTTATTCTTAACAAGACGTCTTATAGAAAGGTTCATGTCATTTTTGTCAAGGGGACCTTCTATGGTGGATCTTAGAGAGGTGGAATTATATATCCAATGATTGCACCAAATATTCAACTTTGTATCTATTGATGGATGCCAAAGAATACCTTTACAACAAACCTTCCAGCCATTAATGATGGACTTTCAAATGAAAAAAGTATTGAGGGGGGATTTTGACCTAGCATATTTGGCCCTAATGAGATGACACCAAGGTGCGTTAGGGTTTTGTAATAGTCTCCAAGCTAGGCTTGCTAGGGTTACCAAATTTTTAGTTTTTGCTTGGCGAAGACCTAGCCCTCCTTCTTTCTTATCCCTGGTAATAGTATTCCAATTGATTAGATGGAGTTTTTTTAAACATTATTGGAGGATCCCCATAAAAAGTCTCTCTGAATTTTGTCAATTGTTTTAAGTGTTTTGGTGGGGAGGAGTGTGTATTGAATTGAGTGAGAGGGGATTGCACTTAAAGTACTGGAGGCTAAAGTGGTTCTACCAACAATATTAAGAAACGAACATTTCCAATGAGATAATTTGGAGTGAAGATTGTCTATGATAAACTGAAAATCTTTTGCCTGTGGTTAAGAATTGGAAATCCAAGGTATTTTCCAAATTCGTTGGTAGATTTAATGCCAAATAGGGATGACAAAAATATTGATTGATCTTTAGGGAAATATTTGGGGATGACTATTCTTGATTTAGTCTTGTTGATTGCCAGACCTGATTCCATGCAAAAGAAGTCCACGTAATATTTGATGCACTGACTTGTCTTTTTATTTGCCTTCCCCATTAGGGTTATGACATCCGCAAAGAGACTATGAGAGAGGGAGGGGCCCTTATGGCTGATGCTAATAGGGTCCCAATTCAGAATATCGACTTGGTGATTGATAAGTCTAGATAATAGTTCAATGCATAAAATAAATATGTAGGGGGAGAGGGTCTCCTTGACGGATACCCCTACTGGGTTGGAAGAAATTAGTTCTTGCCCCATTCACTAGTATTCCCAATGAGCCAGTGGTTATGCAGTGCATAATAAGCTTAGTTAACTTTGGTGGGAGCTTGAAATAATTAAGAGTTTTATAGAAAAAGGACCATTCTAGCCTATCGAAGGCTTTTTCTAAGTCCAAATTAATGATCATGTCAAAACTTGCTTTTTTTTATCGACTAAGATTATGCATGATCTCTTCGATTATGATGGCATTATCACTAACTCTTCTATTTTTAATGAAACTAGTTTGCATGGATCTAATTAGATTGGGTAGGAAGGGCTTTATCCTATTAGCAATGATCTTAGTGATAACTTTGTAAGCGGTGTTACAAAGTCCAATAGGTCTAAAAGTTTTGAGATTATTTGCATTAGGGAATTTAGGAATGAGACAGATGAATGTTTCATTAATGCCGCTAGGCAATGTTTGAGTGTTAAAAAACTTTGTGACAATAACTAGTAAAGGGGTTTTCTATTCTGTACCAATATTTTTGGTAAAAGAAAAGGTGGATGTCATCCGGTCCAGGGGCTTTAAAGGGCTTAAGGTAAAAAGTGCCTTTGAGATTTCTATATTTGTCACTAGTTTGTCCAGGCTACTTAGGTCGATGTTTCTTGTACTAGAAGGATCAACAGTAGGGTTAATTTTAAGGGAAGAAAGGTTGGTTGTCGAGAAGGCTTTCAAGAAGAATGATAAGGTGTGTTAAAGAATTAGGTTAGGCTCGGAGATCCATTCTCCATTTTCATTAGTGAAGTAGGTAATGGCATTACGACGTTTATGATTGGATGCCATAATATGATAGTACTTGGTGTTGGCATATCCTTCATTTAGCCATTTAATTTTAGATGTTAATTTCCAAAAGTCATGTTCCATGTGGGGAATATTATTATATTCGAGTTGGAGGTTTGTTTCGAGATTTTGTAAGAAGTTGCTATGTTGGTATTGAGGAGAGCATTGGATCCCATTCAATCTGGCTAAAAGTTTTTTTTTATAAAAGATATCCCCAAATGTGGTATCTTTCCATTGTATAACCTCATCCATAAAACTCTTTTGGGCGTTCATGAGGTTAGTGTTTGCCCAACAGTGTTTAACAATATTTATGAAGTCCGAGTGCTTACACCAAATTGTTTCCAGTCGGAATGGTTTATCACTATGATTGATATTTCTATACCTAAGATTGATTAATAGGGGATTATGATCCGAATGTGTCTTGAGAAAATGGATAACTACAGCCTTAGAGAATAAGGATAGCCAATCTTTATTAAAAAAATTTGTATCTAGCCGTTCCATGATTAAACCCTTGGATTTTTTCCTATGGTTTGACCATGTGTATTTCCATCCCTTGTAACCCAGATCTAATAGATTCAACAATTGATGTTATTCCATATCGAGTTATTACTGTTACAGTTGATAGGATTACTGTCACGACCCAAATCTAAATTAGTCGTGATGGCGCCTATCGTGGAACTAGGCCAGCCAAATTAGCACTCAAAACGTAAAGAATCTTTCATATATATCATTACTAGACTGGTAACCTATACAAGTTTCGTTTAATCATTTTAAGCAAATAAAGCTACACCAAATATTAAATACTACCCCAAGATCCCGGAGTCACTGGTCATGACCATCTAAAGAAAATATATAAGTCTGAAGAAAATTAAACTCTACAATACTAAGCAGGAGGAAGTAGGGTTGCAGACGCATGCAACTACCTAGCAAATCTCTGAGAAGGCTCTGGAACGGATAGACATCTCACTCTGCCCTAACACCTGGATCTGCACACAAGGTGCAGGGAGTAATGTGAGTACGCCAACTCAGTAGTAAAGAAAATAAATCAGGTCTGAGCAGTAAGAAACACACAAAGTCAAATCATCATTTCACAATAAGCACAGTCTTTCTTTCCAACAGTGTATACGTTAAATCATCATGTTTAAAAAGCCATTTCCAGTAAAAATCCTTTGAAAAGTGTAATTTCCAACAATTTCAAAAAAATGTCCAAGACGTTTAGTGTAAAATGAAATGAATCACAAGTAGCCACTCGGGCAAAAGCATGGATAATAAACCGCCACTCGGGCATAACATCACTCAGGATCAGTCGCTCAACATGCCTCATAATCACTCGTAATTAGCCCCTCAGGCAACCTCATAGTCACTCGTGCCTCCCAATCACTAGTCACTCGGCATTCGACACTCGGCACTCAGTAGGTACCTGCGCTCACTGAGGGTGTAAAGACTCCGGAGGGGCTCCTACGGCCCAAGCGCTAATATCAAGCCATCTCGTGGCATAAATCACTCAGGCTCTCGACCTCTCACATATCATAACAATGTAACATGATGCAGCGTGCAACTCGATCCATAATATCCTAACAATATTGTCTCTCAACCTCACTCAGTTAGAAACTCTCAGAAAATGCCACTCGGGCAATCAATAAACGGGGTACTCGACCCAAAACAGTATTTTATATCACAAAATAATGTAAACAAGTCTGAGTGAAAATAATTTAACATGAAATGACTGAGTGTAAATCATAATCACTATAGTGACGAATATCAGAAAAAAGCCCCCAAGGGGTCTAAACAGGTCGCCACAAGGCCCCAAACATGGCTTACAGCCCAAATATATCAATAGTATGGAAATACGGTTTATCATGTGATTTAAAAGTAATTACGCAACTCAATAAATGCCACGGGAAGGACCAAGTCCAAATCCCGAAATCAGTTCACACCATACATTTGTCATCCAGCGTGTGCTTCAATCCAAAACAGTGAGAAGATGCTAAGTCCAGGGTTTCATACCCTCAGGACAAGATTTATAGTCATTACTTACCTCAAACCAGCCTGAAAAGCTACTCCGCGATACTCTTCCCCCTCGAATCGGATCCCAAATGCTCCGAGTCTATCAAAATCAGATTAATAACATCAAAATATGCTAGGGAGACGAAACCCATTCGAAAACTATCACAATAAGGCACAATTCCCGAAATTGGCCAATCCGACCCACGGGCCCACGTCTTGGAATTCGATAAAATTTACACCACAAGAATCCTCATCCTCCCACAAGTCTATACATATCAAGAACACCAAAATCGGACTCCAAATGACCCCTCAAATTCCCATTTAAAGTCTCCAAATTCTCATTCCCTAACTCCCCTAATTTGGGTTTAAATCTTATTAATTTTAGGTGAAATTGCTTACAAATCAATATATTATCGAGTTATGAAGTCAGCAATATTACCTCCAACTGATTCCCCTTTGATTCCCACAAACATCTTTCTCAAAAGCTTCAATCCCGTCCAAAAATGGTGAAAAGTGGTTAAGGGTCGCGGATAGGGCTTTTTAAATACACTGCCCAGCACTTCTGATTTTCATCAGTGCGTTCGCCTGAGGAGTCATGCGTTCGCGAAGCACTGCCTCACGCAACACTAGCCACACAGCCTGCCCACGCGCCCATTCCCTATGCGATCGCACAACCTCACACGCGATCACATAGTACTCACCCCCTAACCTCACGTGATTCCACCTCCCCAAACGCGGTCGCATAGAGTAATTTACCTGCTGCCTCAAACAAGCCTATGCAATCACATCCTTACCCCTGCGATCGCATAGAAGAAAACCGGACCTGAACACTAGCAAAATCTGCAACTTTCCAACACCCAAACTTGATCCGTTAACCTCCCGAAATACACCTGAGGCCCCGGGACCCCAACCAAACATGCCAACACATCCCATAACCTTATTCAAACTTAGTCGAGCCTTCGAAACACCAAAAATAATTCCAAAACATCAAAATCACATCGATTCAAGCATATGAACTTTGAAACTTCTAAATTTCGCCAAAGATGCCGAAACCAACCTAAACACATCCGAATGACCTGAAAATTTGCACACACGTCCAAAATGACACTACGAACCTGTTCACACTTCCGGAATTCCATTCCGACCCTGATAGTTAATTTTCCGCTGCCGACCAAAAATCGCCAAAAACTCACTTTCGCCATTTTAAGCCCATTCTACACTGGACATCAAAACCACGTTCCGAACACACTCCTAAGTCCCAAATCACCTAACAAAGCTATTCGAGCCATAAAATCTACATTCCGAGGTCGTTTACCAATAAGTCAACCCCTAGTTGACTTTTTCAACTAATAAGCCAATTTAAGAGACTAAGTTTCTCAATTCTCACCACGACCACTCCGAGCCCGAGCCAACCAATCCAACAAAACACACAAGAGCCGAACCACACAAAATTAAGAAGAAATAGAGGAAACGAGGCTAAACTCTCAGAATGACAGACCGGGTCGTTACATTCTCCCCCACTTAAACATATGTTCGTCCTCAAACGTGCCTAGGGTTGTTCCATACACCACCAAAATTGTTGTGTAACCTACCATGCACATACCCGGGGTGATCCCACGTCACCCTATCCCATATAGGTTCGATAACACAACATAACCGAAATTTCGCAATTCCACCTAACCCATAAACCTTAGAATCAAATTTTCGCTTCTGAAATAATTTACAAGATCAAAATCCCACAACTATAAACTGAATAAGTATGAACACGCTGTATCAAGCCATATACGTAACCCCAGATGTAATCACATACTATATCGCATGCCTCAAACACCCATAACGATAACTCCTAATCACAATAGCTGCTCAAAATAACCCAATACCGGTACATATCCTTTTATCAAGCAATGCCTCGCTCTAACACCCCCATATACTTCCGATGATGAAAGAAACACGTAAAAACTATCAACCATTCGTTTGAGCAGTCGGACATGAATCTCCCTCTTCCCAGATAGGAATTATAGAAGATTTCTAAGCTGACCCCCGATATTATCCTTCCAACTATGTTGTAGTCAATTATGACAGTATTCATTCTAGGTCCAATGAACTCTTCTCATCCAACACGACCACTTTGATGACATGACACATCAGTACAATTCAAATCCATAACCTGTGCAACGCGTGCACTCACTAGCAACATCCCAATGTAATCAAATTATATAAAAGATTCACACGAGAGGGTCATCCCTGCCAGCTCAAAAAGTACCATCACAACACCACGCTCAGAGCCTGGTACACATTGTAAAACCAAAACATGCGAATCCGACACCAATGGTCACACCTCTACAAAGCGTGATCCCATCCAAACGTTGGTCCACATGACATAACCCAAGCCACCTTGCTCAAAATCAATAACCATGCGAAATTCGACATCAAGTGCTCAAAGTGCATTGCCATAACCACGGGGAAATCGGACGATACCATGCCACACGAACCAGAAAGAACATAACTAATACGTCTCAATCCCGCAATACCCAATTACTTACCTTATTCAAATCCCGCTATAAAGCCCCAGTAGAATAGCACCATATGTGCATATAACCAACAATCATAACTCCTCGCAACACCAAAGAGTAACTCATAGATCGCTCCAGAATGCGAATAAATTCAATGACAGTCAAATGGTACATCCCTCAACAATAACAAATTCGGAGTCAACAATTCCGACCCGGTGTAAAACACACACCCATACTGGGCTTACCAATAACCCTAAATCACTCTGGTCACCCACAACAGATAGATAACTCTCTGAAAGTTCACAATGACTGAAGGATGGCACACACTAACATCTGACTAGCTTTTCCCGCATCTTCACAGTCTCAAAATCCATAGGGCGCATGAACCACCATATCTGATCCCAACTCTACCACTCAAATATATAACACACCTCTAATACTCAATCATTCCACGAGGGATCCTCCTATAATTCTTCTGTGCTACCAAGCAAACTTAAATATCAGCAGTCTATCCAACAAAAGAGCACCGGAATACCAATGAAGTACCCTTAACTCAAAAACATTTCCGTTTTAGAAATGTATACCCTCATCATGCCACCCAATAGTGATATCATCTACCTAGTCGTCTGAAACTACCGATGATGTCTAAGAATCTCACATATGCGAATCTCAACTCTACACCACATACCGCATACACCACGCCACCCTACGATAAGTATAAGAACTTCATGATCCTTTTCGAGCCACAAAAAACTAAGCACCCAACTAGCCAATAACTTTACATTTGATCCCATCTAGAAGCAAAATCACTATACGTCACATGCTCCTCACGCCAGCAGAAAATACACATCTCTAACCGTGGTAGAAACCATCAGGAACTATCTGAATCCCATCTGTACAACACCAAACCGTCAGGACTGAATCCTTTTAACTCAACCAAGCTACGCATATCACCAAAACCCAAGAGCATTGCTAAGAAACACATGTAAAACTCATTACCTCATAAACACCCCAAGGACCAATCATACCCCTTACCATACCGATCCGACCTACTACCAAGTTGTCCTATTAATCCAAGTTCCTTCTGACTTACCTTCGAATTGATACTTCTCCTTTCCGTAATACCGAAATTCTCAACCTAGACGCACCACACGAGACCCAAGCATAGGACCGTACCGTTTAAGGCTCGTAAGCCGTTGAATACTCTCTCAATTATCCCCAAAAGGTGACACATTCAAAATACTTACTCTGAAGAAACTTCCTGCGAATCTGAAACCATTACCTTCACTTTCTTGATAATGATAGATAGAATCCATGATAATGTAAAGACATCACAAGCCTTGACACCATCCACGTAAATCTCAGTTCTAGCCCAATTCACACCTTGAAGATCCTTAATTGCTACATATAATCTTGAATCCGTCAGAACCATTCTCGAGCGTCATTCACTCTACGCAATTTCAATTACACTGATCAAGCAGATAGAACGACCTCACCCCGTTTGCAAACCACATACTAGGAAAGTGATCCACACATTTGAAGCAACAAACAACTCATACGCTGCACACACTACACTTTTTACCATTACAACTCAATCATTCAATAAAGTCCATATACCCGAAGAATTTCCATTACTCGAGTCATTCCCAGACTCCACCTCCACAGGTCATAATCGGTTCACCAATATACCTCGAACCGAAACCACTACAACACATAATCGTGCAATCAACTTGTCATTAACAGACTCCCCCACTTGGATCAAAACCAAAGATCAAGGCAAACAATAACTCACAATGCCCATACGCTATCACTGCCACCATACTGTAGTGAGATTCACTAAATCCTTCATAAGCTCATATGACACAAACTGTCTAGTATCTCAAATCGTATGCAAATCTCGCATTCATCATTGCAACAGCCAATGCCAACTCTCACAAGCGACCTAACTCAAATTGCAACATATATCTATTACCGGTAAAGAGGACTTGCTACAAAACCACCTAAGGGCCACACAACCTCAGACCACCCCACGGGAGATAACCCCGCCTATTTAGCCTCAACTGATATCATCTCTATCCCCTTCCAAAGATCATAACTATCACACAATCACTACACCTTTATGCATTAAAACACAACCAATGCCTTTCCTTGAGGCATCAAGATACGCGGTATAAGAACCTGAAGCCGATGGAAGAACTAACACTAGAGTTGTGGTCAAAGAAATCTTGAGCTTATGGAAGCTCTAACCCACACTCGTATGACCACATGGATACCCTTACTGGACACCACGTGTCTCAAGAATGCTACTGAAATGAGCCAAAATTCACACTTGGAGAACTTTGCATAAAGCTTCTCCTCCCTAAATCCTTATAATACCATCCTCAAATGCTGAGTATGCTACCCCTGGCTACGTGTACGCCAGGATGCCATCAAAGAATACAATAACAAAGAGGGGTATAACACGGCTGAATACACCATTAATCAAATACATGAACGATGATGGGTCATTGGTCAGCTCAAAAGACATCACCAGGAACTCAGAACACAACTGGAAAATCCACTTCACTCCACAACTAAACTACACGGGAGGTCCTTCAATACACTCACAACTCGAGGCCGTATTCTAACTCAAGACAACAAATACTTAATGGTTTTTGCTACATCTCCCGCCACTTCATTTTGTCACAATCAGACAACCTGAACATATCTAACCATCAAATCACACTCACCATATAGTCACCTAGTTACAAAGTCCCATCAATAAGGACACAAACAGACATATAAGTCCCCAAATGAACGTGCTCACACAAAAAGAATCTCAGCACTCCAGCCACAGATAAAATCCGGCCTCAAGTCCTTCAGACTGGCCCATTATCAATCTGCTAAAAATCACATCTCACCCATGGAAATCACAAGTCGTCGATGCACAGTTGATACCGAGCGCTCACGTGCGCCTTCCAATATAGGATGGAATTTCAAGAGTTACGCTTTTGGCCAAATAAGTGGATACACACGACAAGAATTCAAGAATGTGAGATTTTTCATTACTAGACGTCTCTGTACCGATCCGCAAGACTCTACTAAACCTGCTCATGACCGGTGAGTCCTATGTAATCTAGGCTCTGATACCAACTTGTCACGACCCAAATCTATACTAGTCGTGATGGCGCCTATCGTGGGATTAGGCCAGCCAAATTAACACTCAAAACGTAAAGAATCTTTCATTTATATCATTACTAGACTGGTAACCCATACAGGTTTCGTTTAATCATTTTTAAGAAGATCAAGCTACACCAAATATTAAATACTACCCCAAGATCCCGGAGTCACTGGTCATGAGCATCTAAAGAAAATATACAAGTCTGAAGAAAATTAAACTCTACGCATGCAGCTACCTCGCAAATCTCCGAGAAGTATCTGGAACAGATAGACAACTCACTCTGCCGTAACACCTGGATCTACACACAAGTTGCTGGGAGTAATGTGAGTACGCCAACTCAGTAGTAATGAAACTAAATCAGGTCTGAGCAGTAAGAACCACACAAAGTCAAATCATCATTTCACAATAATCACAGTCTTTCTTTCCAACAGTGTATACGTTAAATCATCATGCTTAAAAAGCCATTTCCAGTAAAAAAAATCCTTTGAAAAGTGTAATTTCCAACAATTTCAGAAAAATATCCAAGACGTTTAGTGTAAAATGAAATGAATCACAAGTAACCACTCGGGAAAAAACATGGATAATAAACCACCACTCGGGCATAACATCACACAGGATCAGTCGCTCAGCATGCCTCACAATCACTCGTAATTAGCCCCTCGGGCAACCTCACATCCACTCATGCCTCCCAATCACTCGTCACTCGGCACTCGCACTTAGTAGGTACCTGCGCTCACTGGGGATGTACAGACTCCGGAGGGGCTTCTACAGCCCAAGCGCTAATATCAATCCATCTCGTGGCATAAATCACTCAGGCTCTCGACCTCCCACATATCATAACAGTGTAACATGCTACGACATGCAACCCGATCCATAATATCCTCACAATATTGTCTGTCGGCCTCACTCAGTCAGAAACTCTGAAAAAATGCCACTCGGGCAATCAATAAACGGGGTACTCGACCCAAAAACAGTATTTTATATCACAAAATAATGTAAACAAGTCTGAGTCTCAAAAATAGTTTAACATGAAATGACTGAGTATAAATCATAATCACTATAGTGACGAATATCTGAAAATAGCTCCCAAGGGGTCTAAACAGGTCGGCACAAGGCCCCAAACATGGCTTACAGCCCAAATATATCAATAGTATGGAAATACGATTTATCATGTGATTTAAAAGCAATTACGCAACTCAATAAATGCCATGGGAAGGACCAAGTCCAAATCCCGAAATCAGTGCACACCACACACTCGTCATCCAGCGTGTGCGTCTATCCTAAACAGTGAGAAGATGCTAAGTCCAGGGTTTCATACCCTCAGGACAAGATTTATAGTCATTACTTACTTCAAACTTTCCCGAAAAGCTACTCTGCGATACTCTTGCCCCTCGAATTGGCTCCCAAATGCTCCGAGTCTATCAAAATCAGATTAATAACTATCAAAATTATGCACAATTCCCGAAATTGGCCAAATCCGACCCCCGAGCCCATGTCTTGGAATTCGATAAAATTTATACCACAAGAATTATCATTCTCCCACGAGTCTATACATACCAAGAACACCAAAATCGGACTCCAAATGTCCCCTCAAATTCCCACTTAAAGTCTCCAAATTCTCATGCCCTGACTCCCCCAATTTGGGTTTAAATCTTATTAATTTCTGGTGAAATTGCTTAGAAATCAATATATTATCGAGTATGAAGTCAAGAATATTACCTCCAAGTGATTCCCTCAAAAATCTCTCTCAAAAGCTTCAATCCTGTCCAAAATGGTGAAAAAGTGGTTAAGGGTCGCGTATAGGGCTTTTTAAATACACTGCCCAACATTTCCGATTTTCTTCAGTGCATTCGCGTGAGGAGTCATGCGTTCGCGAAGCACTGCCCCATGCTCCCTCATGAAATCGCAGCCAGAACTCCGCGTTCGCACAATACTAGCCACACAACCTTCCCACGCGCCCATTCCCTATGCGATCGCACGGCCTCACACGCGATCGCATAGTACTCACCCCCTAACCTCACACGATCGCACCTCCCCAAACGCGGTCGCATAGAGTAATTTACCTGATGCCTCAGACAAGCCTATTGATCGCATCCTTACCCCTGCGATCGCATAGAAGAAAACCAGACCTAAACACCAACAAAATCTTCAACTTTCCAACACCCAAACTTGATCCGTTAACCTCCCGAAACACACCCGAGGCTCCTGGGACCCCACCCAAACATGACAACACATCCTCGAGCCTTCAAAACACCCAAAATAATTCCAAAACATCAAAATCACATCGATTCAAGCCTATGAACTTTGAAACTTCTGAATTTCGCCAAAGATTCCGAAACCAACCAAAACACATCCGCATGACCTGATAATTTGCACACACGTCCACAATGACACTACGAACCTGTTCACACTTCCAGAATTCCATTCTGGACCCGATAGCTAATTTTCCACTGCCGACCAGAATTCGCCAAAAACTCACTTTCGCCATTTCAAGCTTAATTCTACATCGGACATCAAAACCACGTTTCGAACACACTCCTAAGTCCCATATCACCTAACGAAGCTATCCAAGCCATAAAATCTACATTCCGAGGTCGTTTACCAATAAGTCAACTCCCAGTTGATGTTTTCAACTAATAAGCCAATTTAAGACACTAATTGTCTCAATTCTCACCACGACCACTCCGAACTCGAGCCAACCAACCCAACAAAACACGCAAGAGCTGAACCACACATAATGAAGCATAAATAGAGAAAACGAGGCTAAACTCTCGGAACGACCGACCAGGTCGTTACAATTACCCCCCAAATTTGTCACTTGAAGTAAGTATATCATTAACCCCCCCCCCCCTCCCCCAAGCAGCCAATGGCCTTTAAAATTATTACTAATATTTTCTATGTTGCTCCATATTTCATGACGTTTAGACAGCTTTGTACCAGCACAAATAGAGGAAAAAATCCAAGTATTGTTTGAAGGAAATACCTCGATTGTGGCATGAATCTCTTGATTATTTCTAACAAAATCATGCACCTTGACCACACTAGCATCCCATAAGAGAACGATACCACCAGATTGACCTTCACTTGGGACTTCAATCATTTGAGAAAAATCAGAATCACTAAGAAGAGACATGTGACTTTCCATTCTTGTTTCAAGTAGTGTAACCATGCAGGGTCAATGGGTATCCAACATTTCACGAAAATTAACTCTGAAGTTTTCATTGTTTCCCCCCACATATGTTTCATATAATGACATTAGTAGTCCTAAACGTTGAGGCTAGGTTGTTTGTTGGCCATTCTCCCTCTCGGCATGGGGCATTGGGTTTCTCCTCATCGATGGAACTAATATCATGGCATGGTTTCCTACTGTTGGATCTGGGTGGAGTGGGGGGGGGGGGGGGGGGGGGTCTCACATCCATTGAGTACTTGTAAAGTGTAAGTGGGAAACTCAGTACATATCTCTTCTCCCTTTGGTCCCTGAATAGGTACACCTTTACTTCGTTGAGTCTTGAAAACTCTAGGACTAGTCCTAACCCCAGTAGGTTTATTTATCTTTCCTCCTCTATGTGGTTGTCTTTTAGTTCTTGTGCATTGGGTGGTGCTTGTGCTTGAGGGATGGCTTGTGGGTTTTGTGGTGGAACATGGGGTTTCTGTGGGTGTGCTGGGTTTGCATGGGGTGTTGCATGCATGTTGGGATTGGTTTGTGATGTCACATTTTTGTTGGGGACTAACCAAGGGATGAAGATGAGGTTCATATTGGTTATTTACCCTGGTGGGAAGAAAGGTAGATCGATTGGTACTTGCTGAGATTGGATTGGGTTGAAATGATTTGGAAGGCTCCATTGGTTCCTCATAGCTTGGGCTTGACTCAAGCTCATCGATGGTGCTACAGGATGGAGGATGTTGTTCATCCACACATGGTTGAGGTAGTTGTTCATCGCCATGTGCATTCCTTCGATACGAGTTGGGATAGGAAGTGGGAATTTTGAAGTACTATGATTGTCTCCTGGTCGTTCAGTACCCTGCTGAATGTTATGGCATGGCCCATGAGGGCTTGTTCTACCCATGCCAGTGGTTAGTGGTCCTTAGGTAGTGGTGGTTGGATAAAGAATGTTTGGTTTCCTGGTAGTGTGTTTGGTGGTAGTGGTGAATTCGACATGTTTATGGCTCTTTGATGGCTCAAGATTTGCACTAGGCGATATTTTCTTCTCTAAGAGGTAGGTATTTTTGGCATTATTTGGTGAAGACGATGATCTCATAATGAGGAAGTGAGAAGTACTGTCTAGGATTGAGGGAGCCGGAGTAGAGTGACACTTAATGATTGTATCTTTTGGAAGGGTGTTGAAGTTGCTTGGAGTAGTAATATTAAGAAGATTTAGAGTGGATTTTGTTTCAGTTGGTTTCAATGGACATTTGGGGAGTGTCTAGGCTTTGGGTGGCCACTTGTTCATTTCTTAGAAGGTTAGAGTTGTTATTCATGCAAAAGTTTAGATCTACTCTAGAGGAGAATTGGCTATTAATGAAGTATTGATCGATATTTGAGTGTGATATACGTTTGTTATTAGCTTCCTTTAGTTTATCATTAGAAGTAGTAGTAGCATCATTAGCATGCATGTATTTTAATTGGTTAGGTTTAGAGGCTGCCAAATGGACCTCCATCGAATTGGTGGCTTTCACGTCAATTGCCATGCAATTAGTGTCACTACTCTCTAGGTTAATATTATCTACATTATGGAGATTGGGCGGAGAGTCCAATGTGTCAAAATGGTTTTTTGTGAAAAAATATTTTTTTGGTAGGTTAATTTTACCAAGATTTTTCGAGTGGTCAGTATTAGTGTTAAAAGTATTAACTATTCTTTTCCCGACTACATGTACATTGTTTAGAGGGGATTTAGAATTACCTGTGTTGGATATGGTTGGATCAATAGCCTTACCAGACGTGGGGTGTGACTCCTTTAACTTGTAATTGAATCTCTTCTTTTTGGGGAATTTTATTGTTTTCCATGCATGTTGTCTTTTGAGATATCCATCCTCTTGGATTGGTTACTAGAGTAGTCTACTCCTAGATTTACCGTATTGTCTTTTGACTTTGTATAAATACATGTGGCCATTGAGTGCCCTAATCTTCCACAATTTTTGCATAAACAGTTATCCACTTCATAGAGTATTTCTTGCTTGTGTTGGCCAATGACGATAGAGGGTGTAACTAGAACTTCCAAGGGCATTTCAATGCACAGTCTAGTATACCGTCCCCTTAGTGTTGATGATGTGCATGCATCAATCTTCAATAGTTTACCAATTTTATTTCCAACTTTTTCCAGTATAATCCCATCATAAAATTCCGTTAGCAATTGAGGTAAACGTATCCAAATAACAACTTGTGTTATTTTTGCCTTTGAGGCAATAAAATTGGGAACCCATTTCTTGACGGATAGGAAGTGGCCAAGGATAAACCAAGGGCCATTGTGGAGGACTTTGAGCATGCTTTCCTCAGTGTTAAATTTTATAATATAATAATTCGACCCTAGATCAATTAATAGGAACTTTTCTTTTAATTTTCATAGATCTTGAATCTTCCTTTTGAGTAATTGATGTTGGATCCTCAATCCTTAGAGTTTTATGATTGTTGAGAATCTCCAGGGGGAATAAATTCTTTGTAGATCCTCTGGAGAGAGGTGAGTTAGTTGATCACCATTTGAATTGGCAATTGACTTCCCTGCCACCTCTGGATAATTAGCTTGTCTTAGTGCTATTTGGTCGAATTCATGCTAATCTGGCCATCATGTATTCCATCTAATAATTTTTCCTTAAAACTAGATGGTGGGAGAGAAGGATTATCTGTGGTATGTAAGAAATTATTATTTGTATCGGGCGGTTTAGGTGGGATTAGAGTGAAAGTTTTTGAAGGTTGCATGATGAAGCTTGTTGTGTGAATAACTATTCTTTTTGTGAGAATTCAGAAAATTTTAGAGAGAGAACAAAAAAAAAAGTACCTTGTAAAAATTCCAGATAGGAATAGCGATTAACCCTCTTGTTTTCTCTTTTTGGTAAATTGATATTTTATAGATTTGTGTAAATCCAAAATTAAAAGTAGTGCTCAATCCATCTCAATTTATGTAACACACTTTCCTTATTTGTTCATTATAAAAATAATAATAATATAAGTTTAAAATTTTATTGTATTCATTTTGCATATATATATATATATATATATATAAACTCCATGACAAATTGCAACGGAGAGAGTATTGATATAAGATGTCATGCACTTATAGTTCAAGAAATCTTTTTAGTTTCATTCAGTTATAAATAGAATTCTATTTAAGGTGAATGTCTTTTTTTAGAGAAATATTAGGGATTTTATTTTATGGCTAAGTCACTCTTTACCTATAAATAGAGGGGTCCTATTCCATTCCCTTTCCCTTTTTCTCTGCAATATTGTTCTTCTTCTTTTATTGTTTCATAACACGTTATTAGCACGAGACTCTAACAAATTGAGTAGAAGCTTTGGGATTGAGCATAATGATAGTTAGTTGTTCCACGAACTTCCTTCATGATTAAATTCTTGATATAAGATAAGTATTTTACTTTATTTTCTGTTTTAATTTTTTGAAATTCTATAATTTGATTTTAAATGCAAGCAAAGACAATAAACTTTGTAATCTTATATAGTTTGCAAGAAATTATAACCACCCGATGTGATGACCCAAAAAGTCATCCTAAGTAATTCCATCTAAATCTGTGTTCCGAGGCCTTGAAAGCCTCCGTTAATCTCACCTCGATATGCGTGCGCAGCCCGGGCAGGTAGCCGGGAAACTTCCATGTGAAAATTTGATAAAAATGGGATTTTTGAATTGAATAATTGAATAAAGTTTACTTTGGTCAATATTTTTGGTAAACGGATCCGGACCCGTGATGTCACGGTCCCGGAGGGTCCGTAGAAAAATATGGGACTTGGGCATATGCCCGGAATCAAATTCCGAGGCCCCAAGCCCGAGAAATGAATTTTTAAAGAAAATTATTTTCTGAAAATATTAAAGGAATGTGAAAGTGAATAATTATGTGAAAACCTTGTTACCGGGCCCGTGTTATGGTTCCGGAGCCCGGAATAGGTTTATTATATGTTGTTGTTCTATCTGTGAGTTTTGGTGTAAAACGGGTTTGATTTGATTGGTTTCGGGTCCAAGTGAGGAAAATGGAGTTAATGAACTTGTGAGGTTTCTAAAGAATTTGAAATGTGGCTTGAAAAGTGATTTTATGTTCCCGAGGTCCGAATGAAATTCCGAGACCGGGAATAGTTCCGTTGTGTCGTTTATAACTTATCTGCAAAATTTGAAGTCATTCNAATAATTATGTGAAAACCTTGTTACCGGGCCCGTGTTATGGTTCCGGAGCCCGGAACAGGTTTATTATATGTTGTTTGTCCTATCTGTGAGTTTTGGTGTAAAACGGGTTTGATTTGATTGGTTTCGGGTCCAAGTGAGGAAAATGGAGTTAATGAACTTGTGAGGTTTCTAAAGAATTTGAAATGTGGCTTGAAAAGTGATTTTATGTTCCTGAAGTC
>ML281823.1:126695-138987 GCA_005239495.1 Nicotiana undulata | reverse complement strand
GTCCCCCTTTACTGCTCCCGTATCCCCTACTTGCCGGTTTATCTCTTGCCTTGTGTTATTTCCCCTTACCTGCTGTAGAATAGGACATGTTATCGTTAATGTCAAGTCTAGCCTCGTCACTACTTCGGTTGAGGTTAGGATCGGCACTTACTCAGTACATGGGGACGGTTGTACTGATACTACACTTCACTTCTTAATGTTGTGCAGATCCCGCATCCGGACCCAGTAGACCACGTTGAGGGAGTCACCTTCAGTCCACCCAGAGCTTCAAGGTATACCCGCTGACGTTCGTGGGCCTTGGTGTCTCTCCTACTTTTGGATTTCCTCATTGTCTTGCCTTTTTCTTCTAGTTCCAAGACAATGATATATTTCTTTCAGACTTTGTATTTAGCACTCAGTTAGTTAGTTCGTGAGGTTGTGACACCCCGGTTTTGGGATTGTTCGTTGTTGTTGTCTTATCATTTCATTATGAGTTTTGAGGTAATATTATTATTTTTCTGCTGTGAAACGTTTGAAGTGATTTGGGATGTTCAGTAAAATTTCGAGAGTTAATGGTGTGGGATGTTTTCGGAAAAGGTTGAAAATTTATGAATTTGAGCTATTTCAGTAAATGTTTAAAGGTTAATAGTTTTAAATACTGTTACGTTGTGTTATTAAGGCAATAATGTTGTATACGTTGGCTTGTCTAGTGGGTTCAACGTTAGACGCAGTCACGGCCTGAAAGGTGGGATTTCGGGTCGTGACACTAATAGGGGTATATAGTTTTATGGGGTCGTTCCAACAATTTCCTGTAACTATAAAAATTATTACATAATACACATAATTTATGTCCATCGGCATACAAGAATTCCAGCACTGCAAATCATGTTCATATAAATAATTTCATAATAGAATTCACTTAAAATGCAGCTAAAACAACCAAAACAATGTTCAAACTACCATATGATACCAATATGGCATATAACTATACCAACATGGTATATAATTGTGCTGGTTAATTCCCGGCAACTACATGGATATACTACTATTACATAATGCACATGCATAAAGAGAAACATTAAAAAAATAGTGTACCACATATTAATATAATAAAGTATTTCAAGATATTGTACGATATTACATTATTAAAAGAAAATAAGATATTGTACTAATTAAATGCAGCTAATACAACCAAAAAATGATTCAACTAGCATATGATACCAATATAGTATATAGCCATACTAATAGGGTATATAGTTGGAATGAATGGTATACCAAAATAGTATATTTGTATACTATTTGGGTATACAATACAAATTCGCCTTCTTCTCTGGTTCAACTATATTTCAACCCAATTTTCTAAAATCTACTACAAAATCTCTATCAAATTGACTAATACTTTATCTATAACCTCTAATCAACTTTCCAAACAAACCCATGCAGGATCAGATCAAAATAATTAAAAACTCAAACAGACCAAGTTATGAGTTTCAAGCTTCAAGGTCCTTCAAAGGTGGATTTAAATTTTTGTACAATAAATCTCCAAAAACCAGCATCAAATATACAATCTACACATCAAAGAACAACAATTAACGGATTTCAATAGTAAAACATTATAAAAAATCAGATCTGGCATTTTGAACTCATTCATATGGAGTTTCAATATTTTTTTTCCAGATTTGAAATTACATCCATTTCAAGATATTATAAGGGAAATGGAAGAACAATTTTGTAAGAACAAATTACAAGTAAGTCAAGAAATAGCAAACAAAAAAATAATTCAAGGATAAATAGTTTAAATAATTCAAGAAATGAGTAACTGAGTATAAATACTAGAGCAAAAACAATCCAGTTCAAGTACCTTTCGACCATTGAACACAAATAGTTTAATTTATCCTTATCAAGTCTCTGCCTTTTTTTCCACTGTGGTTAAGAGGAGCCCTTTCACGTGGGCCTCCCCTAACACAGATCACCATTTCAAGCTCAACAGCCCAACTTCAATAACGAGTAGAAAACCGGTAAATAGTTTGGGCCGTATGGGTAGGAGTAGTAAATAGTTTGGACCTGGGCATTAAAGGTAAATAGTTTGGAATTAATGGGTATAAAGTGAGATTTTCCCATTAATAAACGAGAAAGTAAATGATTGAATTGAACTATAAAATAAATAAAACCAATGTTTAAGCTGACCCTCGACCTCGAATTGAAGTAACCTCGAGGTGATATTATAAGAGCAGGTAAGGTAAAATAATTCAAGCGAACAGTAAGTAGAGCAATAAGCAAGAAAGAAATGATTGTATAGTATTTTCTCAGTGAATAATGATCCGTACAAATGAATGAAATTCCTCTTTATATAGTAGAGGAATCCTAATTATGGTATACTTCTAATTAAAGAAGGAAATCGTATAAACAACTGATTAACCGCCGTAGATTTGACTTGTTCCAAGATTCACGCCATGATCCTCGACCAATCAAGGATATCTCGCCTTTTCCGTTACAAAGCTATCTCATATTACTCGAAGTCTATATCTTATGACCTCGATCTGTAAAGAGGCTTCGATTTTCGATTCAACATCTCAACTCTTCGATGCAACGTCCCAATCTCGATCAAATAGTGAAATCGAGTAGCCCCAATTTCTACCGTATACAGATTGTCCCCTCGTTTATTAGAATATAATGAGAAGAAACGATTTTAGCCTCGATTTTCTATGACATCGATAGACAGTGATGTCATCCTTATGACATAAGCGATGGAAGTGACTGAAACGTCCCGCCGGTTCAGTTCCCCAAACCATTAATGCGCATTAGTGGGCGGTCGGCCACTAGTGCCGTCGAACCGTCACCGTAAATCTATAAATATGGCTTCTTTTTGTTGAATCAAACTTTACTTTCATCTTTACCAGCTCTTCTAAGCCTTGAACTCTCTTAACCTCTTCTTTTCCATCAACCCTTAGGCCATCTCCGCTAGTTTCGAACCACCAGAACTTACTACTTTACTCTTTCCTCTACTCATATAATGGCGAAAACATTCAAAACCGTTCCACAAAAGGAAAAAGCTTCCTCTTCTTTTTCGCGGCCGGCCGATGATAAAATGCCGACAGAACTACTTGTGTGTTCTAAAATCTAATTTAAAAGTCGAGAACCCTCCATCGGACCCTAGCCGATGTGAGGACGTATCGAGATATATCTGCTCGATAATAGTAGGATATCTCCAGGAAGTAAAAAATGATTGCAACTGGGGGGAAAAAGTTGTTGAGATCCCTTCTCCTGAAGAAAGTATTACTACCCACGTGGAACGGTATCTAAGTGTTTACACTTACCCCTTCGCGTTAGGTCCCCTCGATCCAGTTATCATAGACTTTTGCAAGAACTACAAAGTGACCCTTGGCCAAATTCACCCTTCTTTCTGGCGCATCGTGATCATGCTCCAGTTCTTCTCCATCAAAGTCGAGGGGCTTCCGTTCACTCGCGACCACCTCATCAGGTTATACAACCCTCGAATCTTTTGAGGGTTGATCAAACTGCAACATCAGGCGACCAAGACGTTGTTATCGAGTATCGACGAGGACAAGTACCGGGGGTGGATGAGTCGGTTTGTTCGGGTAAAGACCTGTGACCTTATCCCGAAGGGGAAAATGTCATTTCCCTAGAAATGGAACCCGAAGCCTAAGTAACACTTTACTCATTAATTTCCAAGTTTCCATTTTTGCTTCTTTTAACATCTTCCGTTGTCGTGCAACGGTTGCTTGGATGCCTCGAGAAGTTCTTGACCTCGAGGACTGGGTTCGGAAGCTGGCTTTGACTTCCTCCTATGCTGAGCGTTGTTGGCACGACTTGGAAAAAGGCAAATGGGAAGAAAAAAACCATGATGAGTTTCCGTCTCAATGTTTTCGAGGTGTTGGTTACATTTCTTTTTCTTACTTAGTCTCTTTTTCTGAAGGCCTAAACAAAGACGCAACATTGAGACCTCGGAGCAGTGAGGAAGAAGCTGTGGCCCCGGTTCGACGTTCGATGACCCCAAACCCAAAAATGCACCAACTCGATGATCCAGGAGGAAAATTATCCCTCTTATAGTATAGTCAGTAGCGAAGAAGAAGAAGAGGAAGACGAAGGCGATGACTCAACACTGGTGATTCGAGTAAGGAAGACCGTTCAGACCTTCAATCCCTCTAAGTCGACGGTGGTTTCCGAGACCCAGCCTCGTGATGAGGAGGTTTCGAAGAAAGATTCGGGCAAAGCCCCCGAATCACCTAAGGTCGACGTTATTCCTCGTCCAACAAAAAACATACCAGAGGGGGTTGGTCCCGAGACCCCAGAGCTGAACAGAGCGCCCCGAGCGACTCGCTCGAGGCAGTGATAGTAGGTCACTCAACTTCTCTATCGGCTTTCTCCGAGGAGGCCATAAGGGATGCTCGGGCTATAAGGACCCTTGAGATAGGCGGAGTCTTCGGTGAGGAGGATTCCTTTTGGGATGCTCTACCAGGGTTGATCATGCCTCCGAACTCAACGACGCATCCAATCTCTTCGAAGAGGCCCAACGTCTTCTGACTCAGGTAAATGTTAACTTTGTTGATGTAATTTTGTTATACTTTTCCTTCCTTCTGTCTAACTTGTATCTTTTCTCATGCATGCTTTATCTAAGTCTCCGACCGACTTAAGCCAATGTTAGGTCGATATCCTAAGACCTTTGGAGGAGAGAAATGCTCTCAACTCCTCTATGGACAGAAGGATGAGGAGATCAGGGACCTTCGAGTTGACTTGGCCAGGCCCCGTAAGGAGGAAACCGAGCTGAACGAGCAGGTAACTACTATTTTGAAAAAATATGGACTTGATCCAATGGTGGAGGCTAATGTTTCGATGTCACAGTTGGAGAAAAAAAATTGAGAAGATCGAGCTATTCCGGGAGGAGTTTGATCAAGTTAAAGCAGACTGCCATAAGTGGAAGGAAGGCAGGGATTGCTTTGCTGCTGAGAAACAGACAACCTTGGCTCAACTTTCATCGATCAAAGTTCAACTTCGGAATGCTAGGGAGAAGAGTTCGGTTTCGGCCAAAAGGATCGATAAGATCGAGGCTGAACTTGCTAAGGCCCAAGATGAGGCCGAAAAAGCGAAAGTCCAGGGTGAAAAGTCAGTAGACATATATCTGGCTGATGCCGAGGCTGAAAAAGCTCAGCTGGGGGAGGCTACCGATCGG
The DNA here is from genome assembly GCA_005239495.1 of Nicotiana undulata. NCBI lineage: Eukaryota > Viridiplantae > Streptophyta > Magnoliopsida > Solanales > Solanaceae > Nicotiana > Nicotiana undulata. The sequence continues at coordinate 133,817 of ML281823.1, read as the reverse complement.
GTACAATGGACTGCTGAGCTAGCAAAGTGCCAATCTCGGAGAGAGACCCTCGAGGAGATTCATTCCAGAGGCTTCGATCTTTCTGAAGAGATAACTCAGGAAAAGATGCACGAAGACGATACCGGGCAATTTTCCTATGATGATGAAGATGAAGATGATGAAGGTAGCAAGAGCTGATCCGACAATGGTGAGGGGCCCGAGGAGAAAGCTGTTCCCGAGGAGGGAGTCACACCCGAGCATAAGTAGGACTCTTGTACTTTTTCCTTTTTATGTAGGACCCTTGTCAGTACTTTGTAAATACTTTTTGTTCAAATATATATATAATTATTTCCTTTTTGAATTTCTTCTCAGTTTTTGCCTTGCGATAATTTCAAACTTGCTTTGTGCCTTGTAAGATTTTAGCATACTTTATGCCTTGAATAACATGTTTAAGACTTCGGTTTTGGGCAACTTGACCGAAAACACACTAATATTGCTTTTATAGTTGAGTTCGAGTAAAACTCAAACTCGAAGTAATAGAACCCTTAGGTTTGCATTGAGTGAGAACGAATTCTCGAATTGTAGTCGAGTGAGTTTTTACTCGAGCTCGAAGTGGTGGAACCCTTAAATTTGAATTGAGTGAGAACGTATTGGCCCTTAGGCTCTTTGAATCGGGCCGATATGGCCTTAGAAGAATGACCTTTTCCCCTTTTTCGGCTTAAAGACTTTATAAGAATTTTGTTATGCCTTAGCATGAATTTTTTACCCATTGGGTTTTTTGAGGGTTTAATATTGATCGAAACCCCTTTACTTTTTATACCTTAGCACAAATTTGTATTTAAACAATTCGATATCTCTTAAGGTTTTTGAGGGCTGATATTATCGAAACCCTTTGATTATTTTGCTCAGGGTAGCCCTTTTTAGCCGCTTTTTAAAGAGTTTGAAGGCGTGTTTTTATCGCGGGATTCGGACGTCTCCGAGCCGTGCTAGTTTGGCCGTAGCCTTTGGGTATGCCTCTTGGGCTTATTTTCCCAATAACACTTCGAACTTTTTCAAAGTGTTAGTCCCCGGGAATGGTGGCCCTGACCTATAAATCGAGGGTTGCCTCTTTGAGGTCTTACGGTTTCAAAGTTAGATAACTCGAACATGTTGACTTTTGAGGGCAGTCCTCGAGTATGGGGTTGATCATTCGAGGTGTAGTTGTACTTGGCCCTTGAGCCAGTTTTCACAAGAACTCATAAGTATGGAGCTTGTAAAGTAGAAATTTTCATCAAGGCACAAGATATCTGGTAAGGAAAAGTATTTCTTTGAATAGTTCATACATGCATACATGTTTTGTTATTAGGGCTCGAATAATTTATACGGACACTGTTCATTCGGCTGTTTGTCCCATTACAAAGTTTTCCTATTGAGACCCCTTTAACACAAAGTATTTTCCTTGAAAATATAACATCCGAGGGTGATTCCCCCCAGTATTCGAGGTTGATTGTAAAGAGACCTCGGATACTCTAAGTCAACACGAACAATGGTTGCCTCGTTAAAAACCTTGCCGGAAAAATCCATTTGGGATAAAAACCGATCGAAGGGAAAAAGAGTGTAACACATGCTTTAAAGTCCTAATATCTTCTTACTTGATGGAACTCCAATACCTTCGCTTGAACACCTGAAAATAAGTTAGTGTAAAATTAAAATGAAAAAGGAGAAGGTCATACCTTAACAGTAGTATCGTTTGAGTGGTGAGATGTTACAATTGTTTGGTAGTTGCTCGCAGTTTATCGTGCCAAGCTTGTAAGATCCCTTTCCGACGATATCGAGGACTTGATATGGTACCTCCCAATTTGGGTCGACTTATCCTTCGTTAGGGTCTCGAGTGGTGAGGGTAACCTTTTTCAAAACCAAGTCTACGATTCTAAAGTGGCGAAGGTTGGTCCTGCGATTATATTACCTTTCGATGCATTTTTTTTGCGCGGCCATTCGGTTGAGGGCGGCTTCTCATTTTTCATCTAGAAGTTCGAGGCTAGTATTCATAGCCTCGTGATTTGATTCGTCCGTTGTGTATCGAAATCTTGCGATGAGTTCTCCGACTTCGACCGGAATCAAGGCTTCGGCGCCGTATACTAAGGAGAACGGCGTTGCCCCGTACTAGATTTTGACGTTGTTCGATATGCCCAAAGGACATCGGGTAGAATTTCTATCCACTTTCCCTTGGCGTCGTTCAACCTTTTCTTCAGATTCTAAATGATGGTCTTGTTTGTAGATTCTGCCTGTCCGTTTCCGCTAGGATGATATGGCATCAATAAGATCCTTTTTATTTTGTGATCTTCGAGAAAATTTGTTACCTTGCTGCCGATGAACTTCATTCCATTGTTGCATACAATTTTGGCTGGTATCCCGAATTAACATATGATGTGATCCCAAATGAAGTCTATAAATTCGTTTTCTCTGACTTTCTCGAAGGCCTGTGCTTCAACCCATTTAGAGACTTAGTTATTCATAAATAAAATGAATTTAGATTTACCTGGATTGAACTATAAAATAAACCAAACCAATGTTTTAGTTGACCCTCGACCTCGAATTCATGTAACCTCGAGGTGATATCATAAGAGTAGGTAAGATAAAATAATTCTAATGAACAGTAAGTATAACAATAAGCAAGAAAGAAATGATCCGTACAAATGAATGAAATTCCTCTTTACATAGTAGATGAATCCTAATTATGGTATACTTCTAATTACAGAAGGAAATCGTATAAACAGCTGATTAACCACTGTAGATTTGACCCATTCCAAGATTCACGCCATGATCTTTGACCAATCATGGATATCTCACCTTTTCCTTTACAAATCTATCTCGATATTACTCGAAGTCTATCTCTTCTAGCCTCGATTGATATTGACCTCGATGTGGAAAAAAGGCTTCGATTTCGGACTCAACGTCTCAACTCTTCGATGCAGCGTCCCAATCTCGATCAAATGGTGAAAACGGTTATCCCCGATTTCTACTGTATACAAGAAGTATCTATAAACGTGCGTTGCACGTTAATAATGGCACATGACAGTTTAAAATTTTATTTATATGAAGAAAGAAAAAAATTTAATTAATGAGAGAAGTTTTATATATAATACTGCAACGATCATCTAAATGCCGAAAAATATACGTGCATTAAAAATAAAAGGATATCATCAGAACTTATATAAATGATCAATTTTAGTCATGTTAAGTAGATAATTATGTATTGTAGTTTAAAGGTATCTAACATGATGTTATCTTATCGAACACTTGTTTATAGACGGTATCCTTTTTTTTGTATATGTTTCCTTCTAATGCTTTGGTTACTATGCCATAACCAAAACTCTTCTTGTCGATATTGAATCTCTCTTGAAAGTACAACCTATAGTTATTCGTGTAAGAAAATATATTGTGCTAAATGTTGATACCCAATTGTGCCCTCATATTATTTTATAAGTGTATATACTTTCAAAATATCATTTTTTGCATCATCATTTAATTTACAAGATTTATGCAAGCATTTTCCATAATATTTTCATATTTTAAAACTATAAAATCATTTTTCTTGTATTTAAGTTGTCCCAATATTTATTAACTACCCTCTAAATTATTTTGTGATAACTCATCATCTTATTTATTATTTTGCACCCATAAATATGTTTCATAATATATTACTTCATTTCATATAATTATGTTGTCTTTTTAAGCTATTTACATAATTTTACAAAAATAGCCTATATTCTATGCATAATTACATTTTATTGTATTATTTGTGCTAAAAAGCATTTTTCATATTTTTATAATGTCAAGCTAGTATTGTAAATCATTTTACTGCATGAATGATGTTTTTATTATTTATTAATCTATTTTATGAATTATTTTTAAACTAATTTCGCATATTTACTTCATAGCCCAATACAAGGCTATTTCTGGACCAAATTAGGCCCAAACCTTTGCCCAATCCACTTCACTCTTTAGGAGCCCAATCAAACGACCCCTTTACAAAACCCGGTTGCGCCCGTTTTAAACGACCCGCCCTGGCTCCTTTTTAATCCTGGTCTCCCCTTACCTTTAATTACCCAACCTAGAAACCCAAACCCCATTACCTCTGAGACACCGCCTCTGTATCCTCTCCTATCCTCTCACACTAAACCCTAGTCGCCTCCCCTTAATCCCTCTGCTAATCCCACTGATAATGGGATTCAACTATTATTCTCTTGCCTTATTTGAAACCTTTTGGTACTGGTTGTCCATTTCTGGTGTTACCTAGGTGCTTGCCTAAACATGGCAAGCAAGACATTCTTATGTCGAAACAAAGTGGTTCTAATCTGTGATTTTTGAGCATTATCTCGTCTAAATACATTCAATACCATGCTATGTGAGTCCGATTTCATTAAAAACTAGGGTTTACCCAATTTCTTTTCTAAATTGATTTTGAACTGATTGTGCATGCCTTCTTTTCTTATTCGTTGTTTGATTTATTTTGTTTCGTTGTTTGTTCGTTCGATTTTTACTGCTGTATAACCCCCCCCCCCATTATTTCCCTTTTTGAGACAGACGGAGATCGACATATTTTTCACTAAAATATTAAGCATTTTGTTCTACTACTCTCTTGTTCTGTATTTTGTTTTGGTCGGTTGAAAGTCAAGGCCACTAAGACTTTGTTAATCAACCTTCTCTTGGTGCGAGCATTGCCCTGAGTTCTTTCGAGGCTCTTGGGAACTTTGACGCATTGAGATTCTGGGTTCTTTTGAAATTTTGTTCTTTACTGTTATTCGTTTAACTGGTGAGTTATTGGACTCTTGCTGTTTCATTATTATGTGTATGTAATCTGCATTTGTTTTCACTTATGAAGTTCATAGCTTAATGTGTTTCTGGGTTATTCTTGTGTGCAATTCTGTTTGCTATACCTCAGTTTTAAGTCTCTTTGGAATTTAATTTCATGCAATGTTACTAGTTTGAAACATGCCTTAGCCTGATTCAAGTAATTTAGATGCCTCTTAAATTCGTTTAGCTAGCGTGTTCTGAGATGTTTCTGTGACCTTTGCCATTGTTAGCATCTCTTTAGTGTTTAGTTTTGCTAAAAACGTCAATTCTGTTATTTGAACATGCTTCATCTGCATAATTTGTACTCTCTTTAGTTAATAAGCTAATTGTGTTCAAAACCTGAATGTTTACATCTACTATATGACGCACGTTTATCTTCCCATTCTATTTCGAATTTGTGTAATGATACTCTACATATGTAGTATGTTTTAATTGTGTGACCATAATCTTTTTCTATCAACCATGACTAGTTCTATGTTAATATGGCCTCAACATATTTTTGGCTCCCTTGATTCACCAGTAATTGTCATAATCTGCTTCTCTATAATGTATAAATGATGTTTGCTACCAAATTAACATGACTATCTTGGACCTTTTAGGTTTTCACTTGTATGGCATTGGGCATCTGTGCATGATAATCTTTGCTAATCTTGCAAACTAGTTATTTTCCTAACTCTGTCAATATGTGACTGTCTATGTGCTAAGTGTTGAACCTGCTACCAAGTCTTTACTAAGCTTGTTTTTAAATCCTGTGACTTGTTTGATTATCTGCTCTATATGCCCAATTTGTCCATGTCTGTTTAAATTATAAGTGTATCCATCAATTCCTATCTCTAAACCTTGGTCCATTCTCCTTCACTTGATACCTATGCTATCTTAAAGTTCTCATTAATAGTCGGCTGAGAGTCAAGGCTACCTAGGGTTTACTACTGACCTCCCTAGTGTGAGCACTTCTCTTGGTCCATTTGAGGCCCTTGTGAACTCTGATACACAAGGATTTAGGTCCTTAGTCATTCCCTGAAACTAAAACTACCTATATTCAATCCTTTCCCTCATATTATCTGTTGTATATCTGAGTTGGTTGGTTTAAATGGTGCAATACTTGGCAATATGGTTATATGAGTCGACTTTAGGCTCCTTTGGATTCTGGGGTCGTGTGGTCAATATGACTCCTTATTAGAGGCCTGGGTATGCTGTGTGAGAATTACTGGAGGCCCAGACAGTGTTGGGTATTTCATTTGGGCTTGCTGTGGGCCTATTGTCATTATTTGTATAACATTTTGTATCTTACTTATTATTGGGCATGTAATAACTTTGAATAAACGATTGGGGTATTAGTAACATGGGAAATGGGCAAATTTTAATATTGTCACGACCCAAAAATCTCAGGTCATGATGGCACCTAACTTGACCCGCTAGGTAAGCCAATTAACAAAAGAAAACAACCACCTACACTTACAGAAATAATTAGGATTTACCGGAACTTTTACAAATTTACCCTAGAACTGGTAGTACGACACATGAGCTTCTAAGACTTAGAATATACAAAGATGGTATGAATAAATACACGTTTTGTTTGAAAACTACATGAACATATCAATAATGGCTAAAAATACCAAGGAGAAGTGGCAGCTTCTCTACAGAATACACGAACATCTTCAGGGTTAGCCCCCAACTTCTTCAGCAGCTCCGCTCCAATAGTCTGCACAGAGTGTGCAGAAGTGCAGTATCAGTACAACCAACCCCATGTACATGTAAGTATCTTGACTAACCCCGTCGAAGTAGTGACGAGATTTTTGGGTAAAAGATACTCATTAATAAACACTATAATGTAAATTAGCAATAGGACTAAATGTAACAACCCGGTCGGTCGTTACGAAGAACATGCATTATTTTCACTATTTCTGCCTGCTTGTAGCTTGGTTAGACTGTTCATGATGTGTTAGAGTTGGTCAGTTCGGGTTCGGGTGGTTATACAAGAAATTGAGACACTTAGTCTCTAAAAGTAGCCTTAGAGTTGGAAAAGTCAACCGGGAGTTGACTTATTGGTAAACGATCTCGCAATGCGGATTTAACGGCTCTGATAGCTTCATTAGGTGATTTGGGACTTAGGAGTGTGTTCGGAATATTTTTGTGATGTCCGGTGTAGAATTAGGCTTGAATTGGCGAAAGTTAGTTTTGGCAATTTTCGGTCGGCAGTGGTGATACGCTCAATTTACACCTTAAAAGAATGTAAGCGATCGTTGTCAAATATAGTAACCCAACAAGGTTGGGGTCGAATCCCACAGAGAACAATATGAGGGCGTT
>ML281823.1:40799-126498 GCA_005239495.1 Nicotiana undulata | reverse complement strand
CAGGTGCGTGAATTCCATCGCAGGTGCGGAATTAAGCTGGTTTGAGTTCCCTCGCCGTTGCGGACATTTGGTCGCACCTGCGGTTCTGCAGGTGCGTAAAAATACCGCAGGTGCGAGTTTTGTGTGGCTGAGCCATCATCGCAGGGGCAACTATTCCTCGCAGGCGCGAGGTTGCTCTTGCCTCCAAAAATCCGCAGGTGCGGAATCACTGAAGCCTTTATGCACATTTTCACCGCTTTTTGTCCAACTTTTCAGTCCATTTCAACACCAACCTTCATAGCATCGTTTCCCTGAAAATTGAGCAATTATACACTAACAACATCCTCAAATTATCATTTAACAATACAAAATCTAATGAGAAAAGGCTAAAATGAGTGGTAAAATCACCACTCATCAAGTGGAAAATAGGCTATCGATGTCGGAATGGAATCTCGATAGTTGGAACAGGTTAGTAATGTCATTTTGGATATGTCTGCAAAATTTCAGGTCAATCGGAGTTGTTTTGGGTAGTGTCGGCATAGTTGGTGGAATTTGGAAAATTCAAAGTTCATAGGCTTGAATTTGATGTGTTTTGGGGGTTTTGATGTTGTTTTTATGCCTCGACTAAGTTTGAATGACCCTACGTGGTGTGTTGGTATGTTTGGTTGGGGTCCCGAGGGGCTCGAGATAGTTTTGGGTGGTTAATAGGGAGTTTGGAATGGTGTTTCTATTGCTGATGTTGCTGTTATTGGTGTTTTCGCACCTGTGGAAGGGGAGCCGCAGGTGCGGTCCCGCAGGAGCGGATATGGATCCGCAGGTGCGGAAGTTTGGCTGAGTGGGAAGAGTCCGCAGGTGCGAGGTAATTGCCGCACCTGCGAGGCCGCATGTACGGGAGGTCGATCGCAGGTGCTGAAGTTGAGGTCCTTGGGATTTTCCGCAGGTGCGCACCTGGGATCCGCAGGTGCGGTTCCACAGGTGTGAGTAAGTGGTCGCAGATGCGGAACCACTGGGCAGAAGGTATACAAGCGTGCCTTCGCGAATTTTAGCCATCTTTCTCAATATTTCATTCGGGTTTGAAGCTTTTGAAGGGTTTTTGAGGAGGGAATTCGATAGTGCTTCATTGAGGTAAGGTTTTTGGACTCTAAACTCGTTTATATGTTATTAAAGGTCGGATTTATGGTGGAAAAGTAGGGAAAATTCTGTGCAAATTGGGTAATTAGGGCTTGGGACTAAGAGGCTTTAAAATGGGAATTTGAGGGGTCATTTGGACTCCGATTTCAGTATTCTTGGTATGTATAGACTCGTGGTAGGACGAGGATTCTTGTGGTGTAAATTTGATCGAGTATCGAGACGTGGGCCCGGGGGTCGGGTTTGACCAATTTCGGGATTTTTGAGTATTTTTGATAAATTTCGATTGGGATTAGTTCCTTAGCATATTATAATGATATTCATCTGATTGTTGGTAGATTTGGAGCACTCAGAGGTCGAATTTAGACGCAAGGGTAATACAAAGTAGTATATTAGCCGGTTTTGAGGTAAGTAACGCTTCCAAACTTGGAACTAAGGGTTCGAAACCCCAAACTATCTGATATTGATGTTAATTAAGGTGACGCACTTGCCAAGTGACAGGCATGCGGGCGTACACCGAATATTTGTATCCTGGCTCATCCCATGGCACTGTCTAATGGTTATCTCAGGTTGATATTGGTACTGTGATGGTTGCATTTACCTTGAACACAATAGAAATCATGCTAAGTATAAATGTGAAGGCTTCACGCCGATAAGTTCAGACCGGAACGGTCGATTATTGCTTTCTTTGTTTATGATTATTGTTTTCATGTACTCAGTCCTGTTATAGAATATTTTTCATGCCTCAGTCTCGTAAATTGCTAGTTTATTCTATATTATCATTGGTTTGGGCTGATTTTCCTATGTTAGAGCATGGTGAGTGAGACTGGAAGGTACTGACTGAGTGAGGCTTGGATCCTGGTTTTGAGACAGTTATGAGGTCGGACTGCACACCGCAGCGACCCTGGAATCATGCCTTCGTTGGCTTGATATAGCGCTTGGGCTTATAGGATCACCTCCGGAGTCTTTACACCCCCAGCGAGCGCACAAATATCGAGGGATGGATCTTCCCTGGACATGGATCTTGTCCGAGTGATATGTTCCGGAGATGGACCTTCTCCGTGGGGCTTATGTTCCGGAGATGGAGCTTCTCCGTGGGGCTTATGTTCCGGAGATGGAGCTTCTCCGTGGGGATGGATCAGCCTCTTTCCTCAGTACTAGGTGACTGTGTCACTTGTGTTTATGTAATATTCGGGATGGACTTTCCCTGGGCCGAAAGGCTAGATTATAGTACTGAGTGGACCACCTTATGAGAGTTTGATTACTGAGTACACATCATTCTTGATTCTATTTGAATTCATGCGGATATGCAGGGCTACAAACATAAATTGATGCATCTTGTTTATTTTCTGATATATAATTGTCATGTCCAAGTTATATACTGTTGTTCAAAATTACCGGAGGTTTAGTCCGTCACTACCTCTCAGCCCGTAGTTTGGTTTCTTTACTACTGAGTTGGTGTACTCACGTTACTCCCTGTACCTTGTGTGTAGATCCAGGTACATCGAGATTCAGCTCTGGTCAGTGAGTAGCAACAGTTTCATCAGAGTTGACGAGGTAGCAGCTGGCGACCGTGATCTCGTCATCTCTCTCTCTTCTACCTGTCGTATTTACTTTCAGATTATGTTGGTCATTTATTTTGGGGTTGTATTATGTATTAGCAGCTCATGAATGTGTGAAACTGGATCCGGGTTTTGTAGGATTTGGGTTTTTGATTCTCATAAAACTGTTTTCAAATTCAATTTACTATTATTATTGATTTCAGACTTGTTAAAAAAAATGGTATTTTCCCTGATAGGTGGCCCTAGATTAGTTTAGATAGGTGGCTGGCCTGGTTCCACGACAGGCTCCATCACGGTTCCGAATTTGGGTCGTGACACTAAAAGATAAAATAATAGAATAAAGTACACAATGCAACTGTAACAGGAAATAAAAGAGTATTAGAAAGCATCACAATTTAACAGTTTCCAACATCTCAACCAGCCTTTTCCTTAGAACGAAAGTCCATGAACCACGCCAATCACGTCATATACTTTCATAGTGTGATAAAGTACTCAAGACATAAAGTCTAACGGCACGACAACATCCTTCGTGCATTTATCTCATCCTCACCATATATGCGTAAAACAGTACCAACCAAATGATAGCAATACCAACAATAGAAATGACAAGAAAGTGAAATATGCAAGCAGTAATAATAACCGAGAATGTACAGAAGAACATCAGTAACAGAACATGATCTTCACAAGTTAACAAGTAAGGATACAAATGACTTACTGCTGTATTAATTACCTTGGGAGATTGGAGAATGCAAAAAGTAGACTTAAATCTCTTCCTTAATGAAGTTAGATTTTTTCTTACAAGATCTTAACGTTGGAAGAAAAATCAAACAATCAATAAAACTACTCCAAGAACTGCTATAGACAGTAAGACATTGACTTGCTTATCCGTCACTCAGGATTAAATACCTCTCTGACCCACATATTCTTTCATTGAATGTGATTTACTCACATATAGTTCAGTATAGTCTTAGGGGATAAACTTCTGTGCAAAATGATTAATGGCAATCGCATGCCAAGTAGACAACGTACCTTATCAAATAATTTTATCTCAGGAGTTTAACTTCAATTACAATGTAAAGTGTAAAAGAACTAATTTTTTTTTTTGAAATTAACAGTCCATGTTAAGTAAAATTACTAACCTAAAAAAAATAAGACGTAGAATATGTTATATATAACAATTTAGAATATATCAATAGTATAAAAACTTTTATCGTGTATACAAGTTAAATCCTTTGCTCTACTGACAAGATTTAAGAAATCAGAAGGTAGAAAGTCAAAGACGAAACCTAATTGCTCGGTGCATTCTCATTATTATATGGGGAGGATAAGCTACCTATTAATGACGTGAGGTGTAGCCAGGATGTGACATCGTATAATTGAAATGGTGGAAGACTTATAGTAACGTGCAACAGAATAGACACAACATGAGTATAATTATAAAAGCAGGAAATAGGCATGTCATACGCAAGTTAAGCAAATAGAAGACATGGACAACACAACACCAATTGAGATAGAGGTCAAGTACGGAACAATAACAACATATCACACAAATATATAATGGCGACAATGATAACTCAAGGTAAAGGCGTAAATGTATACACGGAAAACAGATATCACTTCATAATGCATGTTCCTCATCCTCTCCTGCACGGAAACACCCTTCGTGCCATGACCTCACAATATTAAAAGCATGATAATATAAATGAAATGGCACGACATCACCCTTTGTGCTTCACACTCTTTCCTCACATGATAATGTATATGAAATGGCACGACATCACCCTTTGTGCTTCACACTCTTTCCTCACATGATAATGTATATGAAATGGCACGACATCACCCTTCGTGCTTTACACTCTTCCTCACTTGATAACGATATGAAATGGCACGGCATCACACTTCGTGCTTTACACTCTTCCTCACATGATAATGATATAAAATATGGCAAGACATCACCCTTCGTGCTTTACACTCTTCCTCACATGATAATGATATAAAATATGGCACAACATCACCCTTCGTGCTTTACACTCTTTCCTCACATGATAATGTATATGAAATGACACGACATCACCCTTCGTGCTTTACACTCTTCCTCACATGATAATGAATGTGAATAATGGAACGACATTACCCTTCGTGCTTTACACTCTTCCTCACATGATAATGAATATGAATAATGGCATGGCATCACCCTTCATGCTTTATAATCTTCCTCACATGATAATGAATATAAATAATGGAACGACATCACCCTTCGTGCTTTACACTCTTCCTCACATGATAATGAATATAAATAATGGAACGACATCACCCTTCGTGCTTTACACTCTTCCTCACATGATAATGAATATAAATAATGGCACGACATCACCCCTCGTGCTTTACTGTCACGACCCAAATCCGAACTCAGGCCGTGATGGCGCCCAACGCCGGGGTCAGGCAATCCAACACTTGTATAACTAACGAGATTACATTATTTGATAGATTATTCCGAAACTTTGCCAATTTTTATGCTTTAACATTTTACGGTGACAACGTATAATTTTGCAAATTTAAATCAACACAACCAAAAGGACCGTAGACAACATATATATAGTGCCAAAAGATAGTATCTACTACGTGCCAAGACCTAGTGTCACAAGTCTACGGGCGGACTAGTGGAATATACAAAATAAGATAAAATGCTGTGCTACTTTCTGAAGGAAATGGAAAGAGATAGCAAAAGACAACTCCCAAGTGCTGCTGAGGATCGCCAACGGGGAAAGCATTTCACCGTAGAGTCGGGTATAGAGTATGCTGTCAAGATCGCGCTCCGATCTGATAACCAGATGCACCTGCCTCGGAACCTGTAAAATTAAGTACAGAAGTGTAGCATGAGTACATATAAACAAATATGTACCCAGTGAGTATCCCGTCTAATCTCGAAGAAGTAGTGACGAGAAGTAGACGCGATACATATTAGGGCCATGAGTAAATAACAGGGCTAAATAAGACTAAGCAGGGATAATAGTCCCGGAATCACAAAGACATGAAATATCAAATATAAATTTACAACTTACTTACTTCTACCTGTCGAATCACAATAGCATATAAAGAACTACTTTCCCTTTTCACATGAAGCATTTTATATAATAACAACAGGACTCTTAGTCAAATACAATACACATAGTAAGCCAGAGCGTACGGCCGAAGCGTCGCAAAAATAAATGTGCACTGCCGAGGGTCGAACGACTTGAACCATAGATGCAAATATTACCCACTCGCGAATCGATCATGCGACGCGGTTTACATAATGATAAGGCTACCCCGCTCACGAATCATACATGTGACGCGGGTGCTCATATACATACACAGAATTAGTAGAATTTCAGGCATTTAACAGAGATCATACTTGGAAACAAGAACTTAAGTAATGAAATTTATAACATGACTTCTTAATATCTTCACGCCAATTAAAAAATAATAAGCAACTCAACATACATTTAGGGATACATGTAAGGCACATAAAAGCATGCTCGTGGGTCCTAAAACTACCCGACATAATGATAATAGCCGCTACGTACGGACTCTCATCACTTGGTGCGTACGTAGCCCCCACATACATTAACATCTAGCATTTAGATCACCTATGGGGACAATTCCCTCTTACAAGGTTAGAAAGGAGACTCACCTCGTGTCGAACCTACTCCCCTGGTCAAGAATGCGCCTGAAACTCCGAACTCGCCTCTGGAGGACTCGAAACTAATCAAACGTTACGTAAGTATATCAAATTATACTCAAAGCATGGAATTCTCCTACTCATTTAGTCAATTCACCATTTTTGAAGAAATCCTAAAATTCACCCCCCGGGCCCGCACGCTCGGATTCCGAAAATTCACGAAGGAAACACTCACCCATAACCTAAGGATCGTTAATATATGGTTTTTACTTGATTTCATATCAAATTCACGGGTAATTTATCTAAATTCCCGAAAGCCCTAGGTTACTACCCAATTCTTGATTTTCACTAATTTAGAAGGTTAACTTAACTAAGAATTCATGAATTAAACTAACTTTGGGGTAGAATTTACTTACCTCTCACTGGTTGGGTCGTGGAGTCCTTTTTCCAAGCCCTCAAAGTCTTTTAATGGAGGAAATAAGGAGGAAACAATGAAGAATCCCGTGTTTTAAAGAAACACACTGCCTAACAGTGGTTCCGCACCTGCGGCTCAAGGACCGCACCTACGGTCTCACACCTGCGAGCAAAGGCTCACACCTGCAGAAATGGACGAGGAGGCCTCGGCCCGCACCTGCGGCTCCGCTCCTACGGAGCTTTGTCCGCACCTGCGAGAAATGGGCTGCCCGCTGGGGGTCGCACCTGCGAGGCTGGGACCGCAGGAGCGGTCCCGCACCTGCGACTGGGCAAACGCACCTGCGGTCACACCAGAACAGGTGCACCAGCAGCTTTTTCAGCTGGATTTTGGCCTCGTTTGGTGTCCGAGAGGCATCTGGGCCCACCCGTGTCCCCGTCCAAATATACCAACAAGTCCCAAATCATAATACGGACTCGCTCGAGCCTTCGGAACACTCAAAACAACGCTAAAACTCAAAACCACACCTCAAAACCTCTAGAATCAAAACTTAAGAAGTTTAAGTTCTTGAATTCGATATCAATGCGCCGAAAGGACATGTACTACTCGGAATGACACCAAATTTTGCAGGCAAGTCATAAATGATATAAAGGAACCATTCCCGGTCTCGAAATTCCGTTCGGACCTCGATAACACAACAACACGTTCCAAACCAAATTTCAAACTAAAGGAAATCCTTATTTCTATATTGGGCACCGAAACACCCCAGGTCATCCAAAACCCATTCCGAACATACGCCCAAGTCCGAAATCATCATACGAATCTACCGAACATACGCCCATTCCTATACTATTTTAAACACTTCTGAATCTCGAACAACCTGTCCCCGCAAGTCATAAATCACAATAAGCCTCTATGGGAAGTTTCATTTTGGGGAACGAGGTCCGATAACGCAAAACCACCTGTCGGGTCGTTACATTGTCCCCTTCTTATAAAAACATTTTTCCTCGAACGAGTCTAGAATCATACCTGAAATGCTGAATAAGTGCGGATATCTGCTCTGCATGTCCTCCTCGGACTCCCAGGTCGCTTCCTCAACTGGTTGGCCCCTCCACTGGACCTTTACGGCAGAAAATCTCTTGGATCTCAACTGGCGATCCTGTCTATCAATAATAGCAATTGGCTCCTCCTCGTAGCCCAACCTCTCATCCAACTAAATAGTGCTGAAATCAACCACGTAATAGAAGTCGGTGTGATACCTCCGGAGCATAGATACGTGAAAGACTGGATGAACTCCTGATAAATTGGGAGGTAAGGCAAGCTCATAAGCAACCTCTCCAACTCGCCTCAACACCTCGAAAGGACCTATAAACCGTGGGATCATCTTTCCCTCCTTCCCGAACCTCATAATACCCTTCATTGGCGAGACCTTCAATAGAACCTTATCTCCCTCCATAAATGATACATCACGCGCCTTCTGATCCGCGTAACTCTTTTGTCTGGACTGTGCTATGCGGAGCCTTTCCTGAATCAACTTTACCTTTTCTAAGGCATCTTTCACAAATTCAGTACCATATAACTTAGCCTCGCCAGGCTCAAACCACCCGATAGGAGAACGACATCACCGACCATACAAAGCCTCAAATGGATCCATCTCTATGCTGAACTGATAACGATTATTGTAAGCAAACTGGGCCAAAGGCAAGAACTGGTCCCACTGACCCCCGAAGTAAATCACACATGCCTTAAGCATGTCCTCTAATATATGAACTGTGCGCTCCGACTGACTATCAGTATGAGGGTGAAATGCTTTGCTGAGATCTAGCTGGGTACCCATCTTACTATGCAATGCTCTCTAGAAATGCGAGGTGAACTGAGGACCTCGATCTGATATAATGGACAACGGCACACCGTGCAACCGGACTATCTCCCGAATGTAGATGTGGTCCAACCTCTCAGAAGTATAAGTAGTAGCCACTGGAATGAAATGCGCCGATTTGGTCAATATATCCACAATGACCCAAATCGCGTCAACCTTCCGCAAAGTCCGAGGCAACCCTACTACAAAGTCCATAGTGATGCACTCCCACTTACACTTAGGAATGGGCATCTACTGAAGTAGGCCTCCTAGCCTATGGTGATCACACTTAACATGCTGGCAATTAAGACACCTAACCAAATACTCCACAATGTCCCTCTTCATCCGTCTCTACCAGTAATGCTTCTTTAAATAACGATACATCTTTGTAGCACCATAATGATTTGAATACCGAGAACTATGTGCCTCTTCTAGAATCCTCCCTCTAAGGCCATCAGCATTAGGAACACATAAACGACCCTGAAGTCTCAGAACACCATCCTCGCCAATAGTAACCTCCTTGGCATCACCCTGAATCACTGTCTCCCGTATCTCTGCCAAGTACGGATCGCCAAACTGCCGAGCCTTTATCTCCCCCTATAATGAAGACTGAGAAACCACATGTGCTAAAACTCGATGAGGCTCTGAAAGATCTAATCTCACCAGGCGATTATCCAAGGACTGAATGTCCAAGTCTAGAGGTCTCTCCCCTGCTGCAATGTAAGCCAAGCTACCCATACTCTCTGCCTTCCTGCTCAAGGCATCTACTACCACATTTGCCTTGCACGGATGATAAAAAGTGGTGATATCATAATCCTTCAACAACTCAAGCCACCTGCACTGCCTCAAATTAAGATTCCTCTGCTTGAACAAGTGCTGCAAGCTGCGGTGGTCTGTATAAACCTCACAGGAAACTCCATACAAGTAGTGCCTCCAAATCTTAAGAGCATGAACAATCGCTGCCAACTCTAAATCGTGCACAGGGTAATTCTTCTCATGACCCTTTAGCTGGCGCGAAGCATAAGCAATAACTCTCCCTTCTTGCATCAACACACACCCCAAAACAATGCGTGAAGCATCGCAATACACTGTATACATCGCTGAACCGGAAGGCAATACTAGAACTGGTGCTGAAGTCAATACTGCCTTGAGCTTCTGAAAGCTCGCCTCACACTCGTCGTACCATCGGAACGGGGCATTCTTCTGAGTCAATCTAGTCAATGGGGATGCAATAGAAGAAAACCCCTCCACAAAACGATAGTAATAGCTTGCTACGCCCAAGAAGCTCCTGACCTCTGTAGCTGAAGTAGGACGCGACCAACCCAGAACTGCCTCAATCTTCTGGGGATCAACCTTGATACCCTCTCCGGATACCACATGCCCCAAGAATGACACGGAATCTAACCAGAACTCACACTTGGAGAACTTAGCATATAGCTTCTGTTCCCGTAAAGTCTGGGGCACAACTCTCAAATACTGCTCGTGCTCACCTAGGCTACGTGAGTAAATCAAGATGTCATCAATGAAGAAAATGACAAAGGAATCAATATACAACCTTAACACCCTATTCATCAAGTCCGTGAATGCTGCTGGGGCATTAGTCAAGCCAAAGGACATCACCAGGAACTCATAGTGGCCATATCTCATACGAAAAGCAGTCTTCGGAAAATCTGAGGCCCAAATCTTTAACTGATGATATCCCGATCTCAAGTCAATCTAAGAAAACACCCTAGCACCCTGCAACTGGTCAAACAGATCATCGATGCGTGGCAGAGGATACTTGTTCTGGATGAGACCTTGTTTAACTAGTGGTAATCAATACACATCCGCATAGACCAATCCTTCTTCTGCACAAATAGGACTGGAGCACCCCACGACGATACACTCGGTCTGATAAACCCCTTAGCTAACAACTCCTCAAGCTGTCCCTTCAACACCTTCAACTCCTTAGAAGCCATACGGTATGGGGGAATGGAAATAGGCTGGGTGCCTGTAGCTACATCAATGCAGAAATCAATATCACGATCCGGAAGCATGCCTAGAAGGTTTGAAAGAAATACATCAGCAAACTCTCGAACAACTGGCACTGAATCAATCATCGGAGACTCGGTGCTGGTGTCCCGCACATAATCAAGATAGGCCAGACAACCCTTCTCGACCATATGTCGAGCCTTCATGAATGAAATAACCCGGATGGTTACACTAACTGAGGAACCTCTCCACTCCAGCCTAGGCGACTCGGGCATGGCTAAAGTAACTGTCTTGGCATGACAATCTAGCACGACATGATAAGGAGATAGCCAATCCATGCCTAGAATAACCTCAAAATCGACATGTCGAGCAATAGAAGGTCCGCTCTGGTCTCGAACCCACAAAAAGTGTTTGCACAAGACCGATAGATCTGGTCTACCACCACAGAATTGCCCACATGAGTGGACACATATATAGGAGAATCCAAGGAATCACGAGGAACATCCAAGAAACAAGCAAATAAGGCTGACACATATGAATAAGTGGATCCTGGATCAAATAGCAGTGATGCTTCTCTACAACATACTGAAATAGTACCTGTGATCACGGCATCTGAGGCCACTGCATTTGCTCGGGCTGGAATAGCATAGAATCTGGCCGGTATACCGGAAGACTGACCTCCGCTGGAATGAACAGGAGCTGGTAGAGCTCCTCCTGTCTGGCCTCCACCTATGGGGCGGCCTCTACTAGTCTGTCCTCCACCTCGGGGTGGACGGGGCGCCGGTGCTCAGTATGTTGTCTGATAACTCTGCTGAATAGACTTGCCCCAAAGCCTGGGATAAGTCCTCCTCATATGGCTTGAATCCCCACACTCATAACATCTCACTGGTGGCATGGCCTGTTGCCCTGAAGAAGAACCCTGGATAACTGGGGGACGATGAGAACCCTCCAGCATGGCATTGAAGTAAGGACTAGAAGACCCCTGATGAACAGAATACCCACAGGAGTAACCCTGAATGGCTGGTGGGCGATAAGAACTCTCCGGCATGGCGCTGAAATAAGGCCTCACTGGAGCACCACAGGAAGGTGGTGGAGGAGCTGAATATGGAGGCCTTCTAGGCTGGCCTCTGCTGAACTTACCCCTACCTCTGACCGGGGCACCTCTGAAATCTCCCGAAAATCTAGCTCTCTTGTTCTGCTGACCCTGCTCTCTGCCCCTCGACCGATAACCTTCAATCCGATGAGCTATCTCGACCACAAGCTGATAGGGTGTCCCCATCTCCACCTCTCGGACCATGTTGGCCCTAATAACTGAGTGCAGCCTAGCTACAAATCTCCGCACTCTCTCAGCGTCAGTAGGAAGTATCATAAGGTCATGACGAGACAACTCAGAAAACCTGGCCTCATAGTCTTTCACTGACATCTGGCCCTGCTCCAGCTGCTCGAACTGATACCGCAACTCTTCCCGCTCGGAGGGTGGAATATACCTGTCGAGGAATAACTAAGTGAACTGCTCCCAAGAGATAGACGGGGAACCTGCTGGTCTACCAAGGACGAAGGACTGCCACAATCTTCGGGCTCTACCCTCAAGCTGAAAAGTAGTGAAATCTACGCCATGGGACTCTAATATCCTCATGTTGTGCAGTCTGTCCCTGCACCTGTCAATGAAGTCCTGAGCATCCTCACCTCGCTCACCCCCGAAGACTGGAGGCTGCAGTCGAGTCCATCTATCCAATAACTTCTGTGGATCGCCGTCCGCAGCTGGTCTGAGCTCTGGTGCTACTGCTACTGGCTGGACCCCACCCACGGGCAGTGTACCCGGGGTATGATGTAATGCCGCTGTCTGACTTGCGGCCTGGGAAGTAGGGGTCTGGACTCCCCCTCCCGCCTGAGAAGTAGGAGGATTTGCTGGAAATAAACCAGCCTGGGATATAATGTCCATAAATCTCATCATACGACCCATGACCTCCCAGAAGCCTGACACCGTCATGAAGTCCACTGGAGCAGGATATGCTAGGGGCACCTCGTCCTGCTCCTCAATGATAGGATCCTCTGGTGGTGGTGCAACTGGAACAGCTCTGGGATGCCTTCGTCCCCTACCTCGGGGCCGGTGCCCTCCCCCAGCCTCTAACGGCGGGGGTAGCGGCCCTTCCCAGGTCTGGAACATCGGATGCGTGTGTTCTCACCATCTGTGAGAGAATAGAAGAATGAGTTTTAGTACACCATCAACTGCACGATTGAATATGAATAAAGAGAGGTTTGCTAACACCCTATAGTCTCCTGAAGATAACTACAGACGTCTCCGTACCGATCCGCAAGACTCTACTGGGCCTGCCCGTGACTCGTGAGACCTACGTGAACCTAGAGCTCTGATACCATAATGTCACGACCCAAATCCGAACTCAGGTCGTGATGGAGCCCAACGCCGGGGTCAAGCAAGCCAACACTTGTATTACTAATGAGATTTCCCTATTTGATAGATTATTCCAAAACTTTGCCAATTTGTAAGGTTTAATATTTTAAGGTGAAAATGTATAATTTTACCAATTTAAATCAAGACAACCAAAAGGACCGTAGACAACATATATACAATGCCAAAAGATAGCATCTGCTACGTGCCAAGACCTAGTGTCACAAGTCTATGGGCGGATTAGTGGAATATACAAAATAAGATAAAATACTGTGCTATTGTCTGAAGGAAATGGACAGAGATAGCAAAAGACAACTCCCAAGTGCTGCTGAGGATCGCCAAGGGGGAAAGAAGCTCACCGTAGAGTCGGGTACAGAGTATGCTCTCAAGATCGTGCTTCGGTCCGATAACCAGATGCACCTGCCTCGGAACCTGTACAATTAAGTACAGAAGTGTAGCATGAGTACATATAAACAAATATGTACCCAGTGAGTATCCCGTCTAATCTCGAAGAAGTAGTGACGAGAAGTAGACGCGATACATACTAGGGCCATGAGTAAATAACAGGGCTAAATAAGACTAAGCAGGGATAACAGTCCCGGAATCACAAAGACATGAAATATAAAATATAAATTTACAACTTACTTACTTCTACCTGTCGAATCACAATAGCATATAAAGAACTACTTTCCCTTTTCACACGAAGCATTTATATAATAACAACAGGACTCTCAGTCAAATACACAACACATAGTAAGCCGGAGCGTACGGCCGAAGCGTCGCGAAAATAAATGTGCACTGTCGAGGGTCGAACGACTTGAACCATAGATGCATATATTACCCACTCGCAAATCGATCATGCGACGCAGTTTACATAATGATAAGGCTACCCCGCTCACGAATCATACATGTGACGCGGGTGCTCATATACATACACATAATTAGTAGAATTTCAGGCATTTAACAGAGATCATACTTGGAAACAAGAACTTAAGTAATGAAATTTATAACATGACTTCCTAATATCTTCACGCCAATTAAAAAATAATAAGCAACTCAACATACATTTAGGGATACATGTAAGGCACATAAAAGCATGCTCGTGGGGTCCTAAAACTACCCTACATAATGATAATAGCCGCTACGTACGGACTCTCGTCACTTGGTGCGTACGTAGCCCCCACATACATTAACATCTAGCATTTAGATCACCTATGGGGACAATTCCCTCTTAAAAGGTTAGAAAGGAGACTCACCTCGTGTCGAACCTACTCCCCGGGCCAAGAATGCGCCTGAAACTCCGAACTCGCCTCTCGAGGACTCGAAACTAATCAAACGTTACGTAAGTATATCAAATTATACTCAAAGCATGGAATTCTCCTACTCATTTAGTCAATTCACCATTTTTGAAGAAATCCTAAAATTCATCCCCCAGGCTCGCACGCTCGGATTTCGAAAATTCACAAAGGAAACACACACCCATAACCTAAGGATCGTTAATATATGGCTTTTACTTGATTTCATAGAAAATTCACGGGTAATTTATCTAAATTCCCGAAAGCCCTAGGTTACTACCCAATTCTTGATTTTCACTAATTTAGAAGGTTAACTTAACTAAGAATTCATGAATTAAACTACATTTTGGGTAGAATTTACTTACCTCTCAGTGGTTGGGTCGTGGAGTCCTTTTTCCAAGACCTCAAAGTCTTTTAATGGAGGAAAGAATGAGGAAACAATGAAGAATCCCGTGTTTTAAAGAAACACACTGCCTAATAGTGGTTCCGCACCTGCGGCTCAAGGACCGCACCTGCGGCTCAAGGACCGCACCTGCGAGCAAAGGCTCGCACCTGCAGAAATGGATGAGGAGGCCTGGGCCCGCACCTGCGGAGAGGAGACCGCATCTGCGGCTCCGCTCCTGCGGAACTTTGTCCGCACTTGCGAGAAATGGGCTGCCCGCTGGGGTCGCAACTACGAGGCTAGGACCGCAGGAGCGGTCCCCCACCTGCGACTGGGAAACCGCACATGCGGTCACACCAAAACAGGTGCACCATCAGCTTTTTCAGCTGGTTTTTGGCCGCGTTTGCTGTACGAGAGGCACCTGGGCCCACCCGAAACCCTGTCCAAATATACCAACAAGTCCAAAACTATAATACGGACTCGCTTGAGCCTTCGGAACACTCAAAACAATGCTAAAACTCAAAACCACACCTCAAAACCCCTAGAAACAATACTTAAGAACTTCAAGTTCTTGAATTCGATATCTATGCGCCGAACTGACCTATACTACTCGGAATGACACCAAATTTTGCAGGCAAGTCATAAATGACATAAAGGAACTATTACCGGTCTCGGAATTCCGTTAGACTTCAATAACACAAAAACACGTTCCAAACCAAATTTCAAACTAAAGGAAATTCTTATTTCGATATTGGGTGCCAAAACACCCCAGGGTCATCCAAAACCCATTCCGAACATATTCCCAAGTCCAAAATCATCATACGAAGCTACGGAACTGTCGGGACTCGATTCCAAGGTCGTTTACTCAAAATGCTGACCGAAGTAAAACTTGGCCAAAAAGGCCAACCTTAAGGAACTAAATGTTCCTATACTATTTTAAACACTTCTGAATCCTAAACCACCCGTCCCCGCAAGTCATAAATCATAATAAGCCTCTATGGGAAGTTTTATTTTGGGGAACGGGGTCCGATAACGCAAAATGATTGGTCGGGTCGTTACATTCTCCCCTCTTAAACAAACGTTCGTCCTCGAACAGGTCTAGAATCATACCTGAAGTGCTGAATAAGTTCGGATATCTGCTCCGCATGTCCTCCTCGGACTCCCAGGTTTCTTCCTCGACTGGTTGGCCCCTCCACTGGACCTTTATGGTAGAAACTCTCTTGGATCTCAACTGGCGATCCTGTCTATCAATAATAGCAATTGGCTCCTCCTCGTAGCCCAACCTCTTATCCAACTGAATAGTGTTGAAATAAACCACGTGAGAGAAGTCGGTGTGATACCTTCGGAGCATGGATACGTGAAAGAACGGATGAACTCCTGATAAACTGGGAGGTAAGGCTAGCTCATAAGCAACCTCTCCAACTCGCCTCAACACCTCGAAAGGACATATAAACTGTGGGCTCAACTTGCCCTTCTTCCCGAACCTCAGAATACCCTTCATCAGCGAGACCTTCAACAGAACCTTATCTTTCTCCATAACTGATACATCACGCGTCTTCTGATCTGCGTAACTCTTTTGTCTGGACTGTGCTGTGCGGAGCCTTTCCTGAATCAACTTTACCTTTTTTAAGGCATCCTTCACCAGGTCAATACCATATAACTTAGCCTCGTTAGGCTCAAAGCACCCGATAGGAGAACGACATCGCCGACCATACAAAGCCTCAAATGGAGCCATCTCGATGCTGGACTGATAACTATTATTGTAAGCAAACTCGGCCAAAGGCAAGAACTGGTCCCATTGACCCCCGAAGTCAATCACACATGCCCTGAGCATGTCCTCTAATATCTTAACTGTGCGCTCCGACTGACCATTAGTCTGAGGGTGAAATGCTGTGCTGAGATCTAGTTGGGTACCATCTCACTATGCAATGCTCTCCAGAAATGCGAGGTGAACCGAGGACCTCGATCTGATATAATGGACAGCGGCACACCGTGCAACCAGACTATCTCCCGAATGTAGATCTGGGCCAACCTCTCAGAAGTATAAGTAGTAGCCACTGGAATGAAATGCGCCGATTTGGTAAATCTATCCACAATGACCCAAATCGCGTCAACCTTCCACAAAGTCCGAGGCAACCCAACTACGAAGTCCATAGTGATGCGCTCCCACTTCCACTCAGGAATGTGCATATGCTGAAGTAGGCCTCTTGGCCTCTGGTGCTCACACTTAACCTGCTGGCAATTAAGACACCTAGCCACATACTCCACAATGTCCCTCTTCATCTCTCTCCACCAGTAATGCTGCTTCAAATCACGATACATCTTTGTAGCACCAGGATGAACTGAATACCGAGAACTGTGTGCCTCCTCTAGAATCCTCCCTCTAAGGCAATCGATATTAGGAACACATAAACGACTCTGAAGTCTTAGAACACCATCCTCGCCAATAGTACCCTCCTTGACATCACCCTGAATCACTGTCTCCCGTACCTCTGCCAAGTACAGATCGTCAAATTGCCGAGCCTTAATCTCCCCCAATAATGAAGACTGAGCAACCACATATGCTAAAACTCGACGAGGCTCTGAAAGATCTAATCTCACCAGGCGATTAGACAAGGAATGAATGTCCAAGGCTAGAGGTCTCTCTCTTGCTGCAATGTAAGCCAAGCTACCCATACTCTCTACCTTCCTGTTCAAGGCATCTGCTACCACATTTGCCTTGCCCGGATGATAAAGAATGGTGATATCATAATCCTTCAAAAACTCAAGCCACCTGCGCTGCCTCAAATTAAGATCCCTCTACTTGAATAAGTGCTGCAAGTTGCGGTGGTCTGTATAAACCTCACATGACATTCATACAAGTAGTGCCTTCAACAACTCCCGAAGATAGATATGGACGTCATCATACTGATACGCATGACTACTAGACACTTGCTCATGACTCGTAGAACCTATAAACCTAGGGCTCTGATACCAACTTGTCACGACCCAAAATTCTCAGGTCATGATGGCTCCTTACTTGACTAGCTAGGTAAGCCAATTAACAAAAGAAAAACAACAACATACACTTATTGTAATGACCCAGCTGGATTTGCATTGTTATTTCTGTTTCTTCTTGGTCATGCATTATTTATACTGTTTATGATGTGTGGAAATCAGATGGTTCAGGTTCGGAGTGATTGTGGTGAGAATTGAGACACTTAGTCTCTTAAAGTAGCCTTATAGTTTGAAATGTCAACTAGGAGTTGACTTATTGGTAAACGATCTCGAAATACAGATTTTCTGGCTCGGATAGTTTTGTTAGGTGATTTGGGACTTAAGAGTGTGTTCGGAATGAAATTTTGATGTCCAGTGCAGAATTAGGCTTGAATTGGCAAAAATTTGTTTTTGGCAATTTTTGGTCGACAATGGAAAATAGGCTATCGGGGTCGGAGTGGAATTCCTAAAGTTAGAGAAGGTCCGTAATGTCATTTTTGATATGTGTGCAAAATTTCAGGTCAATCAGAGGTGTTTTGGATGATTTCGGCATTGTTGGTGGAATTTAGAAATTTCAAAGTTCATAGGTAGCGACAGGCTCCAATCGAAAGGAACCGCGCGTACGCTAGAAAGACGTATAGGCAAGCCTTTCTTTATGATCATATGGATCACTTTTCGTGACTTTTCTTTGCATAGGCATAGATTGCAGTCTAACCAGCTTTCTAACTTTAGGGGACCGAGAATCAGTCTTTTGATCCTCCTCGAGCCTACTCTTTTCTTTCGAATTAAGCTTCCCATTTAGTTGGTGCAGACGCTGAAGGATCAGCTAACACTAGATAGGAAAGGTTTTTGATCGAAGCTCTCGAACCTGTTCCGAAGTCACTTTAGGATTCGGTCTTGAATTTGATGTGATTTTGGTGTATTTGCGTTGTTTTTGGTGTTTCGAAGGTTCGACTAAGTTTGAATAAGGCTATGGGATGTGTTTGTATGTTTGGTTGGGGTCCCGAGGGCCTCAGGATGGTTTTGAGTGATCAACGGGAAGTTTGGAAGTCAATTGTGCTGCTGATGTTTGCTGATCCGCACCTGCAGATTTGGAACCGCAGGTGCGAGCCGCAGAAGAGATCAGGGGTATCCCAGGTGCGATATATGTTCATCAGGGGAAGAATCGCAAGTGCGATTATTTGGGCTCACCTGTGGAATGCAAGAGCGTATTTTGGTCCGCAAGTGCGAGTTTGTCATTTTAAGTGAGAAAACGCAGGTGCGGTCTATTGAGCACAGGTGCGGTCCGCAGGTGCGAGAAGTAGGACCGCAGGTGCGAATAGCCTGGGCAGAAGGTATATAAGTTGGACTTAGCGAATTTTGGTCTTCTTTTCGCCATTCTTATACGGGATTGAAGCTTTTGAGAGGGATTTTTGAGGAAACCAAAGGGGAATCACTTGGAGGTAAGATTCTTGACTTCGTAACTCGATTGTATGTGATTAAAGACCTAATTAATGGTGATAATTTGGGGAAAATCAGTGTAAAAAAGGGTAACTAGGGCTTGGGATTAAGAGACCTTCTAATGGGGTTTTGAGGGGTCATTTGGACTCCGTTTTCAGTGTTTTTGATATGTACAGACTCATGAGAGGATGAGGTCGTTATGGTGTAAATTTTATCGAGTTCAGAGATGTGGGCCCGGGGTTCAGATTTTGGCCAATTTCAGGAATTATGCCTAATGTTGATATTTTCGATTGGGTATAATCTCCCTAGCATATTTTGATGTGATAAATCTAATTTTGATAGATTTAGAGCATTTAGGAGCCGATTCGAGGGGCAAGAATATTGCGGAGTAGCTTGTCGGGCTAGTTTGAGGTAAGTAATGACTTTAAATCTTGTCCTAAGGGTATGAAGCCCCGAACTTAGCATCTTTTCACTGTTTTGGAGTGACGTACACACTGGATGACGAGTATGTGGCGTGCACTAGTTGGGGAATTTGAAACTGGTTCTTCCCGAGACAACTATTGAGTTGCGAAACTGCCTTTAAATCATATGATAAATAGTATTTCTATGTTTTTGATATATTTGGCTGTAAGCCATGTTTGAGGCATCGTACCGACCTGTTTAGACCCCTTAGGGGCTGTTTTTATGATATTCCTCAATGTGGTAACTGTGATTTACACTCAGTCATTTTGTTAAACTATTTTCAATGTTCAGACTTGTTGATATTATTTCCTGATGTACAATACTTTGGGTCGAGAACCTTGTTCATTTATGGCCCGAGTGGTATTTTGAAAGTTTCTTATTGAGTGAGGTTGAGAGCCAATATTGTGAGGATATATGATGGATCGGACTGCACGCCGCATCATGTTATACTGGTATGTTATGTAAGGGGCCGAGTGCCAGAGTGATTGATGCCATGATTGGATTGTTATAGCGCTTGGGATGTAGGAGCCCCTCCGGAGTCTGTACACCCCCAGTGAGCGCAGGTACCTACTGAGTGCGAGTGCCAAGTGATGAGTGATGGTGAGGTGCTGAGTGATTGATACAGAGTGACTATGAGGTGCTGAGTGACTGATACTGAGTGTTGATTTGGCCCGAGAGGCAGCTTATGATGATACTTTACTTGAGTATTTAATAATGATTCATTCATTTTTATAATGAGATTTCTTGGAAATTTTACTGAGAAACATTGGAAATCATACTTGTTCAAGGGATTTTACTGAAACTGGTTTTAAAGATGTTGACTAAATGAATACACCGTAGAAGTTAGTATTTTACTATTTTTGAATTGATGTTTCGTTAATGTGCATTTCTTACCGTCAGACTTGATTTATTTTCATTACTACCGAGTTGGCGTACTCATCATTACTCCTTGCACCCTTGTGTACAAATTCTGGTGCTGGTACGGAGCGTTAGCCATCTTTGTCTGCGCAGAGCCAGAGTTGGGATATTGAGGTAGCTGTTCAGCGTCCACAACATCTCCATTTCCCTTTCCTCATTTGTACTGAGTATTTTGTTTTGAGACATTGTATTATGACAGTAGTATTATTAGTATTACTCTTAGATGCTCGTGACCTGTTGACTCCAGATCTGAGGAATGTTATAGACTGTTAGCTTGTTTTGCTTTGTTAAAGATTTAGAAATTATATACTCTTTATAAAGTGTTATTAATGATTTGGAAAATTTCACTAAAGGAAATGTGTAATATTGTGATAGTTGGCTAGCCTAGTTCCACAATAGGCGCCATCACGACCGATTAAGATTTGGGGTCGCGGCACTTATAGAATAGTTAATTAGGATTTACCGGAACTTTGACAAATTTACCCAATAACTGGTAGTACGACTCATGAGCTTCTAAGACTTAGAATATACAAAGCTGGTATGAATAAATACACGTTCTGTTTGAAAACTACATGAACAAATCAATAATGTCTAAAACTACCAAGGACAAGTGGCGGCTTCTATACAAAATACACGAACATCTTCAGGGTTAGCCCCCAACTTCTACAGCAGCTCCGCTCCAATAGTTTGCACAGAGTGTGCAGAAGTGCAGTATCAGTACAACCGACCCCATGTACTTTAAGTATCTTTACTAACCCCGTCGAAGTAGTGACGAGATTTTTAGTTAAAAGATACTCATTAATAAACACTATAATGTAAACTAGCAATAGGACTAAAAGATAGAATGATAGAATAAAGTACACAATGCAACTGTAACAGGAAATAAAAGAGTATTAGAAATCATCACAATTTAATAGTTTCCAACATCTCAACCAGCCCTTTCCTTAGAACGAAAGCCCATGAACCACGACAATCACCTCATATACTTTCATAGTGTGATAAAGTACTCAAGACATAAAGTCTAACGTCACGACAACATCCTTCATGCATTTATCTCATCCTCACCATATATGCGTAAAACAGTACCAACCAAATGATAGAAATATCGACAATAGAAATGACAAGGAAGTGAAATATGCAAGCAGTAATAATAACCGAGAATGTACAGAAGAACATCAGTAACAGAACATGTTCTTCACAGGTTAACCAGTAAGGATACAAAAGACTTATTGCTGTATTAATTACCTTGGGAGATTGGAGAATGCAAAAAGTAGACTAAAATCTCTTCCTTAATGAAGTTAAACTTTTTCTTACAAGATCTTAACGTTGGGAGAAAAAGAAAACAATCAATAAAACTACTCCTAGAACTGCTATAGACAGTAAGACATTAACTTGCTTATTAGTCAACAGTATTAAATGCCTCTCTAACCCACATCTTCTTTCATTGAATGTGATTTACTCACATACAAATCAGTATAGTCTTAGGGGCTAAAATTCTGTACAAAACGATTAATGGCAATCGCAGCCCAAGTAGACGACGTACCTCATCAAATACTTTTAGCTTAGGAGTTTAACTTCAATTACATTGTAAAGTGTAAAAGAACTATTTTTTTTTGAAATTAACAGTCCATGTTAAGTAAAATTACTAACCTAAAAAAAATAAGATGTAGAATATGTTATATATAAGAAGTTAGAATATATCAATAGTATAAAAACTTTTATCGTGTATACAAGTTAAATCCTTTGCTCTACTGACAAGATTTAAGAAATCAGAAGGTAGAAAGTCAAAGACGAAACCTAATTGCTCGGTGCATTCTAATTATTATGTGGGGAGGTTAAGCTACCTATTAATGATGTGAGGTATAGTCAGGATGTGACTTCATCGTATAATTGAAATGGCAGAATGCTTACACTAAATCCAAATTCGAATCTGAAGCCGAAGCCGAAGCCGAGGTCGAGCCAAGCGAGCTACGACGACGACGACGTGAGGCTTGCCTTCTTCTCAACTCTTTATGAGCTAGAAGAAGAGCAATTTCTTATATACCCATCAAAAACTGTTTCCTCTTCCTATGTGGGACAATCAAGGAGGGAAACTCAAATATTACTCAAATATTTTATTTTCCCCTCCATTTCACATTCACCCTATTTTAAGCATTAATAAATAATTAATTGCTTAAAACCTCAACAATCCCTCACATGAATGGGGAATGGCTATATCACGGAAGTATGCATGAAAAAATATGTGATTCGCAAGCAAGGATTAATTGCATATGGATAAGTAGGTTTCCCTTTGACTTTCCGTAGTGAACTTATGTCGGATATACTCGATCAATCGGTAGATTTGATATCTTTGAACCGTCGAACTTTGGTGTATACCTAGACAACCACAAGTCACATAACCAACCCTTAACTGTCTTTGGTTCTCATTGTTGTGTTCGTTTCAGCCATGAACACCACCTGGTTTCACAAGTGCATAGAGAACTGGCGTTGCAAAATTCTCCTTGAAGCGGCTAACACTTCACACTTGTATAGGTGATTCCTAAACCTGTCATCCCATAGATACACTATTTCATATACCCCGTATAAAATTTAGAAATCATTAAAAAGCCTTAATGCTTTATCCTTGTTACTGAACATTGTTTCATCATGAGAATGGACCAAAATTTTAGTTGGCAATGTTGAACCGTCATTTATGACTTTGTTTGATCTCCTTGAATCTAGATCTTTGGATCTCTAGTCTTCTAGGTAGAGTTACCGCCAATATGACTTGTTCTCGGCCATAGTCCCATTCCCCTTGATGATTTCTCAACTACCTCTCTAGTTAGAACTTTTGTAAGTGGATCCGACACATTATCACTTGACTTTACATAGTCAATCGTGATAATTCCTCTAGAGAGTAATTGCCTAACGGTTTTATGTCTTCGTCATATATGACGAGATTTACCGTTATACATAATGCTCCCAGCCCTTCCAATTGCCGCTTGACTATCACAAATGTATGCATATTGGTGCCAACGGTTTAAGCCAAAATGGAATATCTTCCAAGAAATTCCGGAGCCATTCAGCTTCTTCACCGGCTTTATCTAAGGCTATGAACTCAGCCACCATTGTAGAGCGGGCAATACATGTTTGTTTGGACGACTTCCAAGATACTGATCCTCCACCAATAGTGAATACATATCCACTTGGGGACTTGGAATCAATTGATCCAGTGATCCAATTTGCATCACAATATCCCTCAATAACCGCATGATATTTACTGTAGTGCAAAGCAAAGTCCTAGGTATGTACTAAATACCCCAAAACTCGTTTCATGGCCATCCAATGAGATTGACCTCGATTGCTCGTATATCGACTCAATTTACTTATAGCACAATCTATATCTGGCCGTGTACAATTCATGATATACATTAAGCAACGCAACACACGAGCTTAATCCAATTTTGATATGCTTTCGTCTTTGATCTTCGCTAATGCAAGATTCACGTCAATTGGAGTCTTTGCAACTTTAAAGCCCAAATGCTTGAATTTTTCAAGTACTATCTTAATATAATGAGATTGTGACAATGCCAAACCTTGAGAAGTCTTATGGATCTTAATTCCCAGAATTAAATCAGCAACTCCCAAGTCTTTCATATCAAACTTACTAGTTTGCATGCGCTAAGTCACGTTTATGTTGGCAATGTCATTACTCATTATCAGCATATCATCCACATATAAGCGAAAAATGACTATGTGATTTGGAACAATTTTAATGTACACACATTTATCACACTCATTTATTTTAAAACCATTTGACAACATTGCTTGGTCAAATTTCGGATGCCATTGTTTGGGTGCTTGTTTTAGTCCGTAAAGGGACTTAAAAAGTCTACACACCTTCTTTTATTTACCTGGAACCACAAACCCTTCAGGTTGTTCCATGTAGATTTCTTCCTCCAACTCTCCATTTAAGAAGGCCGTCTTAACATCCATTTGATGAATTTCTAGACCATAAACTGCAACTAACGCTACCAACGTTTTTATGGACGTAATTCTTGTAACTGGAGAGTATGTATCAAAATAGTCAAGACCANCCATTTGATGAATTTCAAGACCATAAACTGCAGCTAACGCTACCAACGTTCTTATGGACGTAATTCTTGTAACTGGAGAGTATGTATCGAAATAGTCAAGACCTTCTCGTTGTCTATATCCTTTGACCACAAGTCTTGCCTTAAACTTGTCAATAGTGCCATCATCTTTCATTTTCCTCTTAAAGATCCATTTAGAACCCAACGGTTTATTTCCAGGAGGAAGATCAACCAATTCCCATGTATGGTTGTTCAATATGGATTCTATTTCACTATTGACTGCCTCTTTCCAAAACAATGATTCCGAAGAAGACATAGCTTCTTTAAATGTTTGAGGCTCATTTTCCAATAAGAAAGTCACAAAATCTGGTCCAAATGAAGTAGACGTTCTTTGACGTTTACTACGTCTTGGATCCTCCTGATTAAGTGTACTTTCTTTTGTTTCTTCCCGAGGTCGTTTAGATCCTTCACCAATCGACTCACATTCCTTTTTATACGGATATATATTTTCAAAGAACTCATCATTACCTGATTTTATAACCGTATAATTATGAATGTCGGGATTTTTTGATTTATGAACTAGAAATCGATATGCTTTACTATTAGCCGCATATCCTATGAAAACACAATCAACGGTTTTCGGTCCTATTTTTACCCGTTTGGGTTTAGGAACTTGCACTTTTGCCAAACACCCCCACACTTTAAAATAATTCAAGTTGGGCTTCCTTCCTTTCCATTTTTCATATGGAATGGATTGTGTTTTTCTATGGGGCACTCGATTTAATATTCGATTAGCCTTAAGAATGGCTTCCCCCCACAATTTCTGAGGCAAACCAGAACTTACCAACAACGCGTTCATTATCTCCTTTATTGTACAATTCTTTCTTTCCGCAATCCCATTGGATTGCGGCGTGTAAGGGGCCATTGTTTGATGAATAATTTCATATTCTAGACATGTTTCTTCAAAAGGAGATTCAAATTCACCACCCCTATCACTTCTTATCATTTTTATTTTCTTGTNCCACCGCGAGATGGTATTGACTTAATGTCACAAATATCTGTGTGAATTAAGTCTAAAGGATTTGAATTCCTTTCAATTGACTTATACGAATGTTTAACAAACTTAGATTCCACACATACTTGACATTTTGATTTGTCGCATTCAAACTTAGGCAATACTTCCAAATTAATCATCTTACGCAAGGTTTTATAATTGACATGACCCAAACGTACATGCCATAATTCATTTGGCTCAAGTAAGTAAGACGAGGCTGAAATTTTATTATTAGTTTCAACAACCATTACATTAAGTTTGAAAAGGCCCTCGGTAAGGTAACCTTTTCCTACAAACATCTCGTTCTTACTTATTACAACCTTATCGGATACAAATACACATTTAAAGCCATTCTTAACAAGTAGTCCAGTAGAGACTAGATTCTTTATAATCTCGGGAACACGAAGGATGTTGTTCAAAGTCATCACTTTGCCGAAAGTCATTTTGATAAATATCTTCCCACATCCTTCAATCTTGGCCTTTGAATCATTTTGATAAATATCTTCCCACATCCTTCAATCTTGGCCTTTGAGACACATAGCTACAAACTCAACAATATCCTTCTTCATCTGCCTCCACCAATAATGCTGTCTCAGATCTTAATACATCTTCGCGGCACCCAGATGGATGGAATACCGCGAGCTGTGGGCCTCTGCTAGAATCAACTCTCGAAGCCCATCCACATTGGGCACACAAATCCGACCCTGCATCCTCATAACCCCATCATCACCAATCACCACATCCCTGACATCACCTCGATGGACCCTATCCTAAAGAATGAGCAAGTGTGGGTCATCATACTGGCGCTCTATGATATGATCATAAAGAGAAGACCTGGAAGCTACACTAGCCAACACCCGGTGAGGCTATGATAAGTCCAATCTCACAAGCTGACCTGCTAAGGCATGAACATCAAGTGCTAATGGTATCTCTATTGCTGGGAGATATGCTAGACTCCTCAAACTCTCTGCTCTACGATTCAAGGCATCGGCCACTACATTGGCCTACCCTGGATGGTATAAAATAGTGATATCATAGTCATTGAGAAGCTCCAACCATCTCCTCTGACGCAAATTCAAATCCTTCTGGTTAAACAGGTGCTGCAGACTACGGTTATCAATAAAAACCTCACAATAGACCCCATACAAATAATGGTGCCAAATATTCAGGGCGTGAATGATCGACGCTCACCTACACTACTAAATAGTAGCAAGATGAGGGTCAGAGAAGCTTTTACCCGAAGGATCGGGATCGATTCCATAGAGAGTTATGAATATTGGAGTTGAGTTTCTAGGTAATATAGTAGTGTTTCGTGCTCTTAATTGCACTTTTCATACTTTTTAATATGAAAATTATACTACGATTTATGCTAATGGTAATTTCCTAATTAACTAACTAATGTCTTTTTGGTTGTTTTCTTAATGGATAAAAGGCACTAGGGTTATGATTTTCACCTAGGCGAATATTTAACGGATTCCGAATATAAGGCAGAGATGTCATGAAGGGAGTGTGATATAGCCAATGCTCAAAGTTACCCACTCTATACCTCTTGGTAGTATGAGTGGATTTTCCCTAATTGCCTCCCTCGAGGTCAATTGGATGTCAAATTTATGCAAACAATATAGGCTCAAGTAGGGTTTTACTATCTCGAGGTTTAACCCGTTAATTGGGACTATCAATTCTCTTTATTTCGTCCCATTTCCTTGTTGGGCTGATTTTCTAGACTCAAGTTCTCTTTCTCAAGAAGAACCCAAGTCAAATAACCACCAATTAGTGTTTGCAACCACTAATTTTAACATGAAAACCACCAATCAGCCAAAATATCAATCACCCATAAACATCTAAGCCTTACTTTAAAGGACCCATTAAATACCCACACTAGGATTGAGCCACAACCCTAGCTAATGGATTTAGCTACTCATAATAACTGAGGAATTCAGAGAAATAGATGAAGCAAAACCCATATTATTGAATTAAAAACTAAAATTGAAAGATTCAATGTTGAAACCCTTCTAAAATTACTCAAAAAGCTGAAGAAAAGTCATTCACGAGCTCCTGATTATATCAGAGTACCAAAAGCTGCCCTAAAAATGAGAAAAGAAACTATTTATACTAGGCCGAATTTTCTGGACAAAAAATGCCCCTGCGGAGTCACCGCAGACTGCACAAAATGGACCGCCGACGCGGTGAGGCTTTTTGCTTGAAAGACTGGGCTTCTGAACTTGGCCACCGCGGTCCGCATAAAATGCACCGCAGCCACGGTGGCTTCAGTGCCGACCGCGAAAAATGGACTGCGGTCCACGATGGTCTTCTGGCCTTCAAAGTGTAGGCTCTCTGAATCTCCTCAGTGCGGACCGCATAAAATGGACCACGGTCCATGTTGGTTTGGCCTTCAAAAACCACTTCTCTGAATCTCTTCAGTGCAAACCGCATAAAGTTGATCGCGGTCCGCACTGGTCATTTGAACTTTGCTTGTGCTTGTTCTTGGTACTTGTGCATGTTTCACTCCTTTTTGAGTAGGTTTTTGACTATTTGTCATCTTTTTTGATTAAACCCTGCAATCAAGTACAACAAGTAAGCCTTTGGGACTATTTTGCATACACTTTTATCCAAAACTTAAGCAAGAAAGAGTGTAAAATTAGGTAAAATCCCTAGTTGTCAACTCCCCCAAACTTAAGCTTTTGCTTGTCCTCAAGTAGACAAAATAAGCCCCACCCCGTTTTGAGTAAATCCAAGAAAATTTAGCTGTCCTAAGGTAACCTCTTCTATCATCAATTGGGACTAACAATTTCCCTCAATTTTAGTGAATCATTAGCAACATTTGACCTTTTAACACCATGGATGTCAGTGCGACAAAAGAGCATCAAGAGTTGACGCGACTCATCAACGAAACTCTTACTACTGCTTTGGTCATTTTGGAACCCAAACTCATAGTCCTCAACTCTCCCTAATTAAACCTCACTTTAACATTGTAATACTCAGAACGAGGATAATGGGTATTCACTCATCTCTCTCAAGGGAAAGACTCAAGTCCGACTCAAAGTACCATAGGCTTCCCCCTTATGTGAGTCGCCACTAATGTAAGCTTCATTCAACTCAATATTATATAGGACTTTTGTGGGGACATATTGAAGGCTTTTTGGTTCAAGGTAGGGAATATTTGGTCTATGTGGGTTCTATCTTCCCTTAAGCACTTCATTTGCTTTACTTTTGTGCACTTTCTCTTGACCTTTTGAGTCATCAAGCTCTTTCTGAGGGGTTAGAGAGACATAATGTCACTCCTTCTTGTTCATTTCAATCATTTTTCTCCTTTATGAGCATTCCATACCTTTAATCTCTTTTCTTTCATTGATTCCCTTTATTTCTTCTAAATTGTTCATTCTTTTTGACTTTTTACTTTTCTTTTCTTTCTTTTTCATTGCCTTTCCTATTCTTTCTTTTTTTGTACCTTCTTTTTCACTTTGTTGCATTCCTCGTCTCTCCCCCAAACTTACGCTTTTGCCTTGTGCTTAAGGAAAGAAAGGGTGCCAAGAGAGGGTCAGAATGGGTAAAGGCTTGTATCATAGTTTTTGAAAGAAAAAGGTCTAAGGCTCAAAAGGGTTGACTAGGGAAATTGTCATTGGTAGGCTATGGAAATGTTCAAGTCATTATTCGGATCAGGGAGAGCCTATAATCACATCGCAAGTCAAACTACACGTAGGATTTCGCTTAGATAAACATTCAGGGCAAGTTCTAGACTAATGGCACGGGACTTGGACTTGCAATTCAAATTCTCACAACTCAAGCTATGGGATTTCTAAAGAAACAAAGTCGGGGGCCCACAACGACCTTAGCTATGATTTGAGCAACACAATGGTCCCAAAAAACCACTTGATGAGTATCGGTCAACACAAGAGTCTCAAGGTCACAACTTTCACCATCCTAAATACAACGATTTGTTTTTGACCATAGGATCAAAGGAAAATGTTTTAGGCCCAAGTGAAGCTTTGCTTGAGGCAACATTACTCACTAACTACTATTTACACAAAAAAAAGAAAAAAGAAAAACAGACTCAAACCTTTAAGAAGGTTGTCACACCATCTATCCTCTGGAAGAGCCACCCGGTTCAAACAAATTCCACCTTTGGAAAGAACCGTAACATTAAGAAAACCAAAGGCTTATTGCAAGCGAAAATCAAAACAAGAAGCTACGAGAATAAAATAAGAAGCTATAAAAAGGAAACAATGCGGAAAGTAAAATGCGTAAAGTAGAATGAATATATACAAGAGGGGAATTAATGGAATATACATAAGGGGGAATGAATATACATCAGAAAGTAACTTTATATACAGACCAAATGTATGAAATACGAAAAGTACTAAAATTGTAAAGTTATGTACATACCAAAAAAAAAAGATTAATAAAAGCAAAATAGTATCAAATATATACATTCATCCCAAATCCAAAATAGGGCTACCCCCTCAAATGAGAGCTAGCATTGTCCTCAATGCTAACTAACCAAAAGTAGCACAAATAAAAGGAGAAAGAGTAAAGAGAAACTCCCTATAGGCCCTACGTCTGCATAGGATCATGAGTATGGGTCCCGGGGTCTGTGGACTGTATGGTAGCCTGTGACTGGTCCTCAGAACCCTGTGTCTCCATCGAGATCTGGATCTCCTCTGTAACCTGGGCCTTTACTGGTAGATGTGGCTGACTCGAGGTACCTCCCTGCAGGTCCGCCAACTCTATAACAATACCCTCAGTACTGGGAAACACTTTATTCCTCTTTGGTGGCATCTCTATCTCCGCCTCTAACTCAGTCTGGGCAGCAGGATCATGCAGCAACAGGTCTAATGACAAATGATCTTCCTTCAGCTTATCTACCTCCTTCCTTAACTGCTTCACTGACTCCCTTAAGGCACGTGTCTTCCTCAATTTCTTAGTCTCCTTGGCAAGCTCTTTCAGTTCCTTTCCATGATTGCCAACAACGTCCAGAATCAACTTTTGGTTCTCAAGGATCTTCTTCTGGTTGCCCAAAATCTCCTTGAGAGTGTCCTCCACAGACTATAGGACCTGTGGCGGAGGAGGTGCAACTTGGGCTGCCACCATTGTGGAAATGACAGACAGCTCAGAAGTAGCTGCCTGCATCCAGTTGTTGATATTGGATAGGGTATGGCTCAGACGGTGGGCAGTCAGAGGGTACGCCCGTGATGAAGGAACGCCTGGGGCTGCTGAAGTGGATGTGCCAACAATGTCTGGGGTGGCTGAGGCAGGGTGAGTAGATGTCACTACTACTACTGGCTCTTCAGACTGGCCAGTGGAACTAGTGGCTTTTCCTTTGAAATTCTTGCTTTTGGGGCTGTCATCACCCTGAAGGCTGTACCAGGAGAACGGAGCCTTTGGCTTCAATTTTAAATCAAACTTCCTCCCCTCTACCTTTTGGTCCTCAAAGTACATAATCAAGAATTTGGGGAAAGGGTAGGACCTGTCGCCTTCATTCACCGCCCGACTGATTACTCGTGACATCACATCCCCGATATTAATCGGGTACCCTGCCATGATTGAGGCCACCAACACCGCACGACTGAGAGGAAGAGATTTTTCGTGAAAGGTGGGGTCTAGCCTGCTAGACACAAAAGTCTCCCAACCTTTAGCTTCAAAGTTTAATGTTCTCCTCAGAATCACCTTCCCTGCTTGCAACCAGTCTGGGGTGGTACCCGGGATTTCCAGGCGTTCAACTAGCCATGGACGGGCATCATCCCCCAAGTTCAACTTCTCATAGTACTCCGACTCATCCTCATAATCGAAGTCAAGGTCCCCATTTATTGCGTTCCCATCAAACAACACTGTCAGATTCCTCACCTTAGTCGCTTTAGAGTCCTGTTTAACATAGGAAACATTAGTGTAAAACTCCTTGACTAAGTGCTCATTTTCCTCCACCTCCTGGAAATTGAAGTAGTCCCATCCTTTTCTCTCCGTAAACTGTTTTAGCACATTGGGGTTGTGTGGCAGAAGATCTCTTTTGATGAACTTACGCTCCATGATCAATTTCTTCTCAGGCCACCATTCCCGGAATTTATGAAAGGCCGGTTCACTCACAAACCGATCTTGCCATGCTTAAGGGTTTCTTGTTCTTTCAACTCCCCCTACTTGGGTTTAACCCCCTGTTTGGGGTTCATCCCCTGCTTCTTCTTCTTCGGAGTGGGTGAGGTGGAGTATTCCTGATCACTCCCTGCAGCTGAGCCCATAGATGACTCAGAGTGTGCTGATGCTTGGGTAGGAGGGGATTCAAAAGGTTCATTTTTAAATCTGAACCTCTTCGGAAAGTCTGGGACAAACTCTGGTACCGACTCAGAATTAGATGCTTCTCCAGAGGGCGCATACTTACTTCCCGATTGGGAAGCAGCTCTATCCAAGGCTCTGATTGTTTTTCTGGTGTCTTTTATGGCTGGCCGGACTTGGGGGGCTAATTTGATCATCCCTTTGCCTCTCCCCTGGGAGGATTCTTCCTTTCCGCTTTGTTTTCGACCACCACCTCTTGATTGAACCATAATCTACAAGTTGAATTCATGTAAAGTTTGTTCGTGTCCAAGCAGTGTATTTATTATTCAAGAAAAAAGTAGCAGACAATTGGATTTGAGTTGCAAAAGTTGCAGACCGTGGACCACATAAAAAGAATCGCGGTCCGCACTAAGGGACAACGGACCACACAAAAAGAACCACGGTCCGCACAGAGTTAGGGTTCAGACTACCCACACTCTGAAGAAGTTCACCGCGGACCGCACAAAAATAATCACGGTCCGTGTTAGGGACCGCGGACCGCACAAAAAGAACCGCGGTCCGCACTGAGGTGGGGATCAAAATACTCATTCTCATAAGATGATCATCGCGGACCGCACAAAAAAAACCGCGGTCCGCGTTAAGGCACCGTGGACCGCACAAAAATACACCGCGGTCCTCATCTGGGACTTGTGTGATATTTACTCACCGCGGACCGCACAAAGTCCCATCCTAGGGTTTCAATTTTACTTTTAATTCAAGTTTAAATGCACATATTATTGATACCCTAGGTATTTAACCAGTGTAATTAATTAAAATGGGTCTAATTTAAGCATTTTGCAACAACTCCTACACATGATTAATGGACTGAAGAAGAAAAAGGGGAAAAAGAAGAAGAAAATCTACTAAGCACACAAGAAAATAAAAAAAGTTAAGAAGTTAGGGAGATAAAATTAAACTTACTAAATGTAGGATCAAGATGAGAAGAATGAGATGTACTTCTTGCACTTAGCAAAGGCTATGCACAGTGAAAATTTCACTGTAGAGATAACAATGAGTGAAAAATGTAAAATGAGGCCCTCAGGCCCTATTTTTAGAACTTGGCCTGGGACCCACATTACTTACCCCACCGCGAACGACATAAAATTACCGCGGTCTGTGGTCCTCAACCTTTCTGGGCATCTGGGCAAATGGCCACTGCGGTCCGCACAAAATGAACCGCGGTCGCAGTGGTCCACCGCTATCCGCACAAAATGGCAGTGCGGCCGCAGTGGCAACTTCGGAGAAGTGATTTTTTTTGGTGAGACAGCTGTGCGGACCACACAAAATGCACCGCGATCCGCATTGCAAACTTCAGAGAGCTATTTTTCTTCAACTTAGCCCTTTGCACTGCATCAAAATAATCCTACAACATCCCACAACTAGTTAGTCCAAGAACAGACCCTACACTACAAAAATCAAAGAAAAACAAAAAGAAAAACACATGGGTTGCCTCCCAAGAAGCGCCTGATTTAACGTCGCAACACAACACAAGTTACCCTCAATTCACTTAAGATGGATAAGTGCCACCACATTGTTGTCATCAATCTTGCCCAGGTAGTGATTGACCCTGTGCCCATTAACTCTGAAAATCTCCCCACTTTTTTTCTTTAGATCAAGTGTACCAAAGGGTGTAACCAATACAACTTACAACTGGCCACTCCACTTTCACTTGAGTTTTCCTGGAAAGAGACGGAGTCTAGAATTGAAAAGGAGCACAAAGTCTCCCACCTTGAATTCTCGTTCCTTGGCATACTTGTCATGTAGGTACTTCATTTAGTCTTTGTACAAGGAGGAGCTAGTGTATGCATGAAATCTGAACTCATCTAGCTCATTTAAGTGATTAACTCTGAGATTACCAGTTGTGTCCCAATCCAAATTCAACTTCTTCAAAGCCCAAAGTGCCTTGTGCTCCAATTCCACCGGAAGATGACAAGCCTTTCCATACACCAAGCGGTAAGGTGACATACCGATTGGGGTCTTGAAGGCGGTCCGGTAAGCCCAAAGAGCATCATCAAGCTTCCGGGACCAATCAGTTCGGTTAGCATTCACTGTCTTAGCCAATATATTCTTGATTTCACGATTGGACACTTCCACCTAGCCACTTGCTTGAGGATGGTATGGAGTTGACACCTTATGATTTACCCCATACTTCGATAGCAAAGAATAAAAGTCCCTATTGCAAAAGTGAGACCCCCCGTCACTTATGATGGCACGGGGTGTCCCAAATCTTGTAAAAATATGCTTCTTCAGAAAACCAACCACACTCTGGGCTTCATTATTGGGCAAATCCACGGCTTCAACCCATTTTGAAACGTAGTCCACTGCCACGAGTATGTAAGTGTTTCCACAAGAACTCACAAATGGCCCCAGAATGTTAATACCTTATACATCAAAGATATTCACCTCAAGGATAGTAGTAAGAGGCATCTCATCTCTCTTAGATATGCCACCCATTCGTTAGAATTCATAACATCGCTTGACCAAGTCACTAGCATCCTTGTACAATGTAGGCCAAAAGAAACCACAACTTAGCACCTTTGAAGCGGTCCTTGCCCCTCCATGATGACCACCTTAAGGTCAGGAGTGGCAAGACTCAAGAATCGCCCTTTGTTCTGCTTCTGGTACACATTGTCGGATGACACCATCAGTGCAAATCTTGAATAAGTATGGTTCATCCCAATAGAGATCCATGCTATCCCTCCTAAGTTTCTTCCTTTGGTTGGAAGAGAGCTCAAAAAGAACAACACAAGTGACAAGATAGTTGGCAATGTCTGTGAACCATGGCATTTCATGCATTGGCACAGAAATAAGTTGTTCATCGGGGAAACTATCATCAATTTCAAGCCCATCACAAGGTCGACCTTGTTCCTCCAATTGAGAGAGATAGTCGACCACTTGGTTTTGACTTTGATTTCTACCAATTATCCCCAAGTCGAACTCTTGAAGTAACAACACCCACCGCATGCGTCTCGCTTTGGAGTCATTTTTTGTCATGAGATACCGGAGTGCCGCATGGTTGGTGTGAAATATGACCTTGGAACCCATAAGATAAGGACATAATTTCTCCATTGCAAAGACTATTGCCAATAACTCCTTCTCGGTGACAGTGTAGTTCATTTGGGCAGAGTTCATTATTTTTCTAGCATAATAGACTTTTCACCCTTTAATCTAAAACTGCTCCCACATCCACATTACTAGAGTCACACATTAGCTCAAAAGGAGCGCTCCAATCGGGTACGGTGATAATTGGTGTGGAAGTGAGCTTTTGCTTTAATAGCTCAAATGCCTTCATGCAATTGTCTTCAAAGTTGAACTTGTCATATTTCTCTAGCAATTTGCAAGAGGATTGACCACCTTTGAGAAGTCCATAATGAAACGCCGGTAGAACCCGGCGTGCCCAAGAAAGATCCGGACTCCCTTTACCGAAGTTGGAGGCGGTAATTTAGAAATCACTTCAATCTTCTCCTTGTCTACTTCAATTCCAGTTCTCGAGATTTTGTGGCCCAACACTATCCCTTTTTCCACCATAAAATGGCATTTTCCCCAATTTAGTACTAGGTTGGTCTCTTCACACCCGAGCGAGGACTTTGTCAAGATTGCTCAAACATTCATCAAAGGATTCTCCAACTACATTGAAGTCATCCATAAACACCTCGAGGAAGTCTTCAACCATATCAGTAAATATTGCCATCATGCACCGCTGAAATGTGGCGGGTGCATTGCAAAGTCCAAAAGGCATCCTGGAGAAGGCAAATGTACCATATGGGCACGTGAAGGTAGTCTTTTCTTGGTCCTCCGGGGCAATCAAGATTTAGTTATAGCCTGAATACCCGTCCAAGAAGCAATAGAAATCCCGACCCGCAAGCCTATCAAGAATTTAATCCAAGAAGGGCAAGGGGAAATGATCCTTGCGAGTCACTTTGTTTAGCTTGCGGTAATCCATACACACCCGCCAACCTATGACCGTTCTTGTTGGAATCAGTTCATTTTTGTCATTTTGGATCACTGTCATGCCACCCTTTTTTGGAACACACTGGACCGGAGAAGTCCAAGCACTATCCGAGATTGGGTAAACAACCCCTACATCAAGCCACTTGATTATTTCCTTCTTCACCACTTCTTGAATTGCTTTATTGAGCCTCCGTTGGTGTTCTACGGAACTCTTTGCTCCATCCTCAAGAATGATTTTGTGCATGCAAAATGCGGGGCTTATTCTCCGAATGTCAGCAATTTTCCATCCTATGGCCTTCTTCCTCCTCTTCAGCACTTTTAGAGTGGAGTCTCCCGCAATTGTGTTAGGCAAGATGAAAGTATAACAGGTAAAGTACGAGAGTGACCAAGATATTCATACCTGAGGTGTGGTGGAAGTGGCTTAAACTCCAATGTAGGTGGCTCTTCAATTGAAGGCTTTGTCGGAGGAGTTTTCCGATTCTCCAAGTCCAAGGATAGCTTTCGGGGACCATAGGAATAAGAACCCATGCCTTGTAAGGCATTGGTGCTCTCAATTAAGCCATCCACCAAAATGTCATCATGGTTCAATAAAGCTTCCTCCACTAGATCTTTAACATTTATCATGGAGCTT
Organism: Nicotiana undulata; assembly: GCA_005239495.1. Classification (NCBI taxonomy): domain Eukaryota; kingdom Viridiplantae; phylum Streptophyta; class Magnoliopsida; order Solanales; family Solanaceae; genus Nicotiana; species Nicotiana undulata. Next base: position 90,035 of record ML281823.1, on the reverse strand, counting down.
GCATAATCAATAATGACCTCGGTGACAAGGTCAATGAATGAACATACTTCTGTGCTATTGGGCTGCTTCATTGACTTGCAAACATGGAACAAAACCTTTTCATTGCCCACCCGGAAAGTGAGCTCACCGACCTCCACGTCAACTAAGGCCTTCCCTGTTACAAGGAATGGCCTTTCCTGTTGCAAGGAAGGGCCTTCCTAAGATGATGGGAACTTCATAATCCACTTTGCAATCAAATATGACAAAATCCGCGGGCAAAATGAACTTGTCAACCCGCACCAATACATCATCAATGATTCCTAGGGGCCTCTTCATAGTTCTATCCGCCATTTGAAGATGCATGGAGATGGCCCTAGGTTGACCAATCACCAATGTTTTAAAGACCGAATATGGCATCAAGTTTATGCTAGCTCTGAGGTCACACAAAGCCTTAGAAAAATCCGCACTCCCGATTGTACAAGGAATGGTAAAAGCTCCCTGGTCTTCAAGTTTGGGTGCCATTGAATGCACTATGGCACTCACTTAGTGAGTCATCTTTATGGTTTTTCACCCCATAGACCGTTTCTTTGTGACCAAGTCCTTCATGAACTTAGCATACCCAAGCATTTGCTCTAAAGCTTCAACCAAAGGGACATTGATAGAAAGACTCTTCATCATGTCGATAAATTTCTTGAATTTATTCTCTTGCTTTTGCTTCGCCAACCTTTGAGGATATGGAGGAGGGGGCCTAGTAAATGGTGCCTTGGCTTGTGGGACCACCGGTTCCGGCATATCAATCACGTGTTCCCTAGACGGGTTCACACCCCTTTGCAAATCATCCCCATTATCATGAATGTCAATTCTCACCTCACTAGTAGTTGGCTATTCCACCACTTGCTCAACCTCAATTGGAAACTCATCATTTGGTAGTTCATCCTCATTAAGAACAATTCTCTTTTGTCTAGAAGAACTCGCTTCACTGCCTCTTCCACTTCTTCTGGTCACCACCATAGCATGACCGGTATTATTGTTGTTCCCACCCTTGGGGTTCACCACCATACCACTCGGTAGTGCCCCCTTTGGGCGTGTGTTCAAGGCATGAGAAATTTGGCCCACTTGTACTTCAAGATTTTTAATGGAGGTGTTGTGGGAAGCCAATTGAGCATCGGAGTCCGCATTGCACTCCATCATTTGTTCAATTCTTCCCATGTCATTACTTGATGAGCTTTGGCCTTGAGCTTGGTACAGGGGTGGATTGCTTGGTTGTTGGTACATCAGGGGCCTTTGAAAGCCCAACCCCCGGTTATCATTACCACCCCAAATTGTTGTTGTTATTGCCTCCGCTCCAATTGTTCTCATCACTGTTCCCCCATTGTTGGTTGTTGTTGTTCCCCCAGTTTCGTGAATTGTTGTTATTGTTCCAATTGCGTTGTCTTTGATTACCCCAATTTTGATTGTTACTTTGGTTCTTCCAGTTTTGATTATTACTTTGATTGTTCCCTTGACTTTGATAATTGTTAGCATACATGACATCCTCTTCTTGATCATGATATGACTCTTCTTGACTATACCCACTTGGTCTTTGGTCACCTTGATCATTGTTGCATTGCTTTGGATTTCCCCGAGGTCTTCTTTGGTTCACCAACACATTCACTCCCTCCATGGTATTTACTTGCTTCTGCCCTTGTAATTGTTGAAGCTGTGCCTTGGCAAGTTGGTTCATAGTGGTAGTGAGCTTGGCAATTTCTTGCCTGTGTTCTTGAAGTTCTTTCTGAAGACTATAGACACCAGACTCACCCTGAGGTACGTTTGCTATACTTTTCCATGCTGACGATTTGTCAGCTATCTCATCTAAGACCTCACATGCCTCGGGGTAAGTCAATTTCATGAAATTTCCACCGGCCAATTGATTGATCACACATTGATTGACAGTGTTTATTCCTCGGTAGAAGGTTTGCTGAATCATGGCTTCAGTCATGTCATTGGTTGGACATTTCTTAACCATGGTCTGGTAGCGCTCCCAAATCTCATGCAAAGGCTCGTTGGGTTCTTTCTTAAAAGCCAATATTTCATCTCTGAGCGCCGCCATTTGACTAGGGGAGAAATGTTTTGCAATAAACTTGTCTGCGAGCTCATCCCATGTGGGCCTTCCCTCGAAGAGAGAAGGGGAATAATCGCAGTCTCAAGGCATCTTCTGAGACGTTCATTTACTTACTACCCAAGCAGGTATCCACGAAGCCCTTCAAATGTTTGCAAGCATTTTGGTGGGCAGCTCCGGTAAAATAGCCCCGCTGCTCCAAGAGTGTCAGCATCACATTTGTTATTTGAAAATTTCCCGCCCGGATTCTAGGCGGGACAATAGCATTAGCATACCCCTCATTTTGGAGGACCCGAGGGGCGGCTCTGGGAGCTGGTGGCGGGGGAGGGTCTAGAATATCATCATTAATATTGTCTTGTCGGCCCCGTCTGGGAGGTGGTACTCGGTAAATTTCATCTTATTGGTTGTCATATACCTCCTCCTCCGCAATAATGTTTCCCAAAGGATCCGCCATTAGCACCTGAATAGATTCAACACACACTTTAACAGAAAAAGGAAAGAAAAACACTTAACACCTCTATTCACATAGATAATCAACACCGTATAACTCCCCGGCAACGGTTCCAAAAAGTGATCGGCGCTCACCTACACTACTAAATAGTAGCAAGATGAGGGTCGGAGCATCTTTTACCTGAAGGATCGGGATCGATTCCACAGAGAGTTATGAATATTGGAGTTGAGTTTCTAGGTAATCTAGTAGTGTTTCATGCTCTTAATTGCACTTTTCATACTTTTTTATTTTCTTGTGTGCTTAGTAGATTTTCTTCTTCTTTTTCCCCTTTTTCTTCTTTAGTCCATTAATCATGTGTAGGGGTTGTTTCATAATGCTTAAATTATACCCATTTTAATTAATTACACTGATTAAACACCTAGGGTATCAATAACATGTGCATTTAAACTTGAATTAACAGTAAAATTGAAACCCTAGGCTGAGACTCTGTGCGAACCGCCGTGCTTTTGTGTGGACTGCGGTGACTAAATATCACACAAGTCCCAGATGAGGACCGCGGACCCTAGTGCATTTTTATGTGGTCTGCGGTTCTTTTTGTGCGGTCCGCGATGATCATATTCAGAGAATGGGTATTCTGATCCCCACCTCAGTGCGGACCGCGGTTCTTTTTGTGCGGTCCGCGGTCCCTTAACACGGACCGCGATTATTTTTGTGCGGTCCGTGGTGAACTTCTTTAGAGTGTAGGTAGTCTGAACCCTAACTCAGTGCGGATCGTGGTTCTTTTTATGCAGTCCGCGGTCCCTTAATGCGGACCGCAGTTCATTTTATGCGGTCCACGGTCTGCAACTTTTGCAACTCAAATCCAATTGTCTGCTAACTTTTTCTTGAATAATAAATACACTGCTTGGACACTAACAAACTTTACATGAATTCAACCTGCAGATTATGGTTCAATCAAGAGGTGGTGGTCGAAAACCAAGCGGAAAGGGAGAATCCTCCCAGGGGAGAGGCAGAGGGATGATCAAATTAGCCCCCCAAGTCTGGCAAGCCATAGAAGACACACGAAAAACAATCAGAGCTTTGGATAGAGCTACTTCCCAATCGGGAAGTGAGTATGCACCCTCCGGAGAAGCATCTGATTCTGCGTCGGTACCGGAGTTTGTCCCAGACTTTCCAGAAAGGTTCAGATTGACAAATGAACCTTCTGAATCCCCTCCTGCCCAAGCCTCAGCACAATCTAAGTCATCTAAGGGCTCAGTTGCAGGGAGTGATCATGAATACTCCACCTCACTCACAGCTTCACTATCGGGTGAGCACTCCAAAGAACCCCAAACAGGGGGAGTTGAAAGAACAAGAAACCCTAAGGCATGGAAAGATCAGTTTGTGATTGAATCGGCCTTTCATAGATTCCGGGAATGGTGGCCTAAGAAGAAATTGATCTTGGAGCGTAAGTTCATCAAAAGAGATCTTCTGCCACATAACCCCAATGTGCTAAAACAGTTTACAGAAAGAAAGGGCTGGGACTACTTCAATTTCCAGGTGGTGGAGGCAAATGATCACTTAGTCAAGGAGTTTTACACTAATTTTTCCCATGTTAAACAGGACTCCAAAACGACTAAGGTGCGGAATATATTAGTGCTAATTGATGGGAACGCAATAAATGGGTACCTTGACTTCGATGATGAGGATGAGTCAGAGTACTTTGAGAAGTTGAACTTGGGGGATGATGGACGTCCATGGCTAGCTTAACACCTGGCAATCCAGGGTACCACCCCAGACTGGTTGCAAGCAGGGAAGGTGATTTTGAGGAGAACATTAAATTTTGAAGCTAAAGGTTGGGAGACTTTTGTGTGTGGCAGGCTAGACCCCACCTTTCACGAAAACTCTCTCACAGTCGTGCGGTGTTGGTGGCTTCAATCATGGAAGGGTACCCGATAAATGTCGGGAATGTGATTTCACGAGTAATCAGCCGGGTAGTGAATGAAGGCGACATATCCTACCCTTTCCCCAACTTTTTGACTATGTACTTTGAGGACAAAAAGGTAGAGGGGAGGAAGTTTGATGTAAAGGTGAAGCCAAAGGCTCCGTTCTCCTGGTATAGCCTTCAGGGTGATGCCAACCCCAAAAGTAAGAATTTAAAAGGAAAAGCCACTGTTTCCACTAGACAGTCTAAAGAGCCAGTGGTTGTAGTGGCATCTACTCACCTTGCCTCAGCCATCCCAAATATTTATGTCCCCTCCACTTAAGCAGCCCCAAGCATTCTTTCATCACGGGCATACCCTCTGACTTCCCACCGTCTGAGGCAGACCCTATTCAGTATTAACAACTGGATGCAGGCATCTACTTCTAAGATGTCTGTCCTTGCCACGACGGTGGCAGCCCAAGCTGTACCTCCTCCGCCACAGGTCCCACAGTCCGTGGAGGACACTCTCAAGGAGCTTTTGGGAAAGCAGAAGAAGATCCTTGAGAACCAAATTTGATTCTGGACGCTGTTGGCAATCATGGAAAGGCACTGAAAGAGCTTGCCAAGGATACTAAGAAACTGAGGAAGACACATGCCTATAGGGAGTTAGTGAAGCAGTTAAGGAAGGAGGTAGATAAGATGAAGGAAGATCACTTGCCATTAGACCTGCTGCTGCATGATCCTGTGGCCCAGCCTGAGTCAGAGCCGAAGATGGAGAGGCCACCAAAGAGGATGAGAGTGTTTCCCAGTACTGGGTTATAGAGTTGGCAGACCCGCAGGGAGGTATTTATAGTCAGGCACAGATGCCAGTACAGGCCCAGGTTACAGAGGAGTTCCAGGTCCCGATGGAGACACATGGTTCTGAGGACCAGTAAGAGGCTCCTATACAGTCCACAGACCCCGGGACCCATACTCAGGATCCTATGCAGACGGAGGGCTTATAGGGAGTTTCTCTTTACTCTTTCTCCTTTTATTTGTGCTATTTTTGGTTAGTTACCATTGAGGACAATGCTAGCTCTCACTTGGATGAATGTATATATTTGATACTATTTTTTTTAATTATGCTTTCTTTTTATTTTTGGTATGTACATAACTTTAAAATTATAGTACTTTTTGTATTTCATACATTTTGTTTTGGTCTGTAAATAAAGTTACTTTCTGATGTATATATTCATTCCCCCTTATGTATATTCGATTAATTCCCCTCTTGTATATATTCATTCTACTTTATGCATTTTTCCTTTTTATAGCTTTTTATTTTATTCTCGTGGAATTTTTGTGAACCGTGTTGATACCCAATTTTTTCTCAAATTATTTTCAAACTGCATATAAGCTTTCAAAATCACTCTTTGTAATAATGAGTATTTTTCCCTATTTTTTTCATATTTTATTAAGTTATTTTCATGTTTATTTATTATTTCATATCTTAATAATTATTCACAAATTACGTTATAAATAATTTCAAAATGTTCCCAGCTCGGTATGCTACTTTTAATCATTTTCTTGTCCATTAGGACTCAATCATTTCACAAATTAACCAATTGGGTCTCATTTAATTCTAATTAAAATAATTTTACAATTAGCCCAATTGAATACTTTGTGTTGTTAATTCAAAACTTATGCATTTTTCACAGTTAATATTATCTAATTACTACTATTTCACTTATTTGAACTTAATTTAACTTTTTGTACAAATATTAGCTATTTTATTAATTATTTATCTATTTTTTCGGGTATTTAAGCCACTTCTATTTTAAAACCTAGCCAATTTTAACCCCAACCCATCAGATCAAATAACCCAACCCAAACCCAATTGAATACCCAACCCAAACCAATAATAACCCGGCCCAACCCCTCAATTTATCTGAGCCGTTGATCAAGATAGATCAACGACCCAGAATCAATTTTCCTAAAATAATTCTAACCAAACCCTCCCCTTCTCGTCTCATTATTTCGAGACCGTTCATCTCTCTATCTCTCGTCTCTCTCTCTCTCTAGTCTCTAGATACTTCTGTCTCTTCGTCTCTGATGGAACTGCACCGCCTTCCTCTGGCCATCTCCGGCCACCATCCTTTCGACTACGAGCCTCCATGAGCCTCCTTCATCTAGCTCGTCCTATCTCTGAAGCCCTCGAGGGCCTGGGCCATGCTGCCCGCACCTGGGGCTCCTGCCTTGGTTGTTCTTGGCCTCCCTGGTGGGGTTTGTACATAACCGTGCCATATCTACCACGATCTTCGAGTTTCACGACAGGTTTTCCGGTTATCCTGAATCCTCTCTGAAACTCTAATTTTTTCCTAAACCTCTAAGATCTATGGTGTTTCTAAATGATTCTAGCCTGTTTCTTTATGTTTTACATTATTCTTGACTCAATCTTTAAGAATCTTCGACTTTCAAACGTTTTTACTTCCTTTAAAACTAGGGTTTCTCAAAACTTTTTTATGCTTGTTTTGAACTGAGTTTCTTCTTGATTTTAAGTCTGTTCTTTGCATATCATGATGATTCTGTGATTCTACTAGCTTTTTATCTTTCTTGTGTTAAAAGCCCTAATTTTACTAAGTCTTCTTCGTCGGTTCTGTGTATTAGCATGACTCTGCTTGTTTCTTGTTTGAGTTGTCGTGATTATCTGCCTCGATTATGTTTACTGAGTTCTATTAGTTTAACTTATACCACCACTATGTGCTTATGTCCATCTTGATTGTTCAGACTTGCATCTTTCTATCAATACTTGTTTAACCTGCACGTTTACTATGTCTGGTTATTCTTGTCTATTTATATGATGAATACGGAATTGTGACTCCTTCTTGGATTGATTCTGGATTCCATACTTTTGGGGTTTGATTGATAAACCTTCCTTTAAAACCTCAAATTCTACCTCAAATTAATTGATTCATTTAACTTGTCTGATGTGGTTCTTTATTCTTACTGGCAATTTCCTTAATTAAAATATTTTGAACTTAGCCCTAATTGTTTACCCTATACTTGCTGACTTTGAATATTTCCTTGTCAGTCATATATTGATTTCTTTCCATATCTATTACTGGTCCTTACCGTTTGAATTAATCCCCTAACTTAAGGGAGTACTTGTCCTGATTTTGCTCTAATGGATTCTGAGTTCTTTGATTACCATGCCATTGTGATTCTTACCATATTTGCTTACTCGTTTTCAACATTATAAATACTATGTCCTCTTTTGCATAACACACACACACGAATACATTGATACACTACATATCACTAAGGCATACTCAAAACTCAGAGCACTGACATTGTTCTGAGTTCTCTTTGATTTCATACCCCTCCTCTCTTGCTCTTCACACTAGTTATTGACTACTCAGACGGCTGAAAGCCAAGACTGAGTAATCACTATTGCTCTCTTGCATCTGCATACAACTGTTCTGTTGCTCTCTTGCTACTGCATACTACTGTTCTGTTGCTCTCCTTTGCTCTGTATACTTGCTGCACTTTGTTGCTCTATACCATTGACTGGTATGTTCCTAATTTAAGTTTACAGTGTCTCCACACATTATTTTTCAGTTCATGTTAATCTACTTGTTGTTCCTTTTGTGCTTTATCTTATGGTTCTACTGCCTACCATGTAACTAGAATGCTTCTATGATTTCCCCTTCTCTTTTAGTATAAGATGTCTCCTGTTTTACCTTGTATGATCTGCTATAACCCTGTTTGACCCCTATGGAGTCAGCATGTCTGTTTGTCTATTTGATCATCCTTTTCTTGTCTCAACATGACTGCTGTTTCTTGTCTGTTCTTATCCTCTACTTAGCTTATCACGCTACAGACCTGTGTTCCCTCCCCATGACACCTAAAGACTATATGATCCCGACTCTATACCTAATATGTAACTCTACGATGCTTTATGACAACTATGTGATAATTATTTGAGAACTTGTAACTCTATTCTACTGCTAGCATGTGAATTAATTGTCCCCAACTCTCTATCCTCGTTTGTGTTTGTCTTATTGAACTCTCTATATGCTGAATTGTGGTTGCACTACCTCTTTCCTTTTGTAAACTAGTTTTCATAAACTCTTACATTGTCCTCTGAAGTTATTTCTCAAAACTGTTACTTCAAACTACTTTCAAACTACAAGCACTTCACACTATTCCTAGAAAACTTAGGTTCCACCCCCTCAGTGTGAGCTTTGCTTAGGGAACCCTTGAGTTCCCTCTGAACCTTGACACACTGAGGCTGGTAATTCCACACTGCACATGCTTAATTTTGGCAACTATGTCTGGGTGCTGGTATTGGCCAGGGACCCACGAGGGCACTAGGGAGCTTTGCTGCACCCGGACCATGTAAGGCTGTGAGACTCGAAATGATCGAGGTTGGAAGATATGGGCCTGATTTAAGGCTCCCTATAGAAGTAGCTTCTTATTTTCCTTTAGTGATGTAACTCATTATTTCTGGCTTGTAATAATTTGTAAATAAATAATTGGGGCTGGATAGTGAATGTATGAGGGGACTATGCATGTTTAGTATAGTGTGGGTAGAGACCATGACTATAGGATTTTACTTACCTGTGTGATCAATATATATTATGCTTAGGACATGCATACCTTACATTAGAAATCATGTTTAGGTTCTTTATTTCAACATATTTATTATATTCATGTCATTTTATAAGCCTCGTTCATAGTTAACAACTATAACAAAGTAATAAAGTGCTATGACGTTACTATTACTGCATTTTCATAAGTACCACATTTATAAATCATGTTTTAGGTATTCACGTGTGCATTAGATACCATATTCTATAGGATTTTGCCTTCAGGATGTTTGTTATTATGTGAACACCTAGTCAATATGTATCAGATCTAGTAACCTCGTTAAAACTGTGCAAAATGGCTAAAAACGTTTCTGCAGATTCGACATTGTCTTCAATGTATCCCATGTCTTTAAAATCAGGTTCAAAGACTTGCATTTCACTAGTTTTGACTCTCATAAGACAAATAATCAGTATCACGAACGCCTAGGCAAACCTTATGCCCAATGACTTGAAAATCTATCATTTTATGTCTTGCTTGTATTAAAAGCAATCTGTAGAACTAATCAGTCTCTTCTGAAATCCTTAGAACTTTGCTGTTTGTCATTGTTTTCACTCCTGCTTTGCCTAACAACCGATAGATTTTCCAAACAATTATCCCTTCTATAAAATCATTCTGTTTGAATCCTTGCTCTATTTTAAATTTACTGGTTTCTGAAATAGTTTACTCATTCTCCTTTTATTAAAGTTTTCTTAAACTACTGACTTCTACTCTACTTTGAACTGCTGAATCTTTTAAAGTCACTTCCCCTTTTGGATCACTCTGTTATTTTAAAATCATGCTTTACTGATTTTTCTAAAACTTCCCATTTACTTTTACTAGGAACTTCATTAAACTGTTGTGCACTTTTCAAATCCTTCTCGTGTCTTTAAATTACTTGAATTTTTAAAATCAATCATTCTCTACATAAGACACTCTGTTTTAATTGAACTCCCTGCCTTAATTACTGATTTTTCAAAGAATCAGTCCTCTGCCAAAACTGCTGAAACTTACTGTTTTCAATCAAATCTCCTGTTTTAAGTTCTAATGTTGAGACATTGTTGTGTTCGAGACGTGCTATTTATGTGTTTACTTGTGAAGGGATCTGTGAGCCTCTTATATGTCTTTATGTGTTGCCATACTTGTAGTCCTAATTGTTTTATATGTCGCTTAGAATTTTGTCCTTTTAAACCTAGGGGTTCAGTCTAATACTCACCTTGTAGGATTAGTAGTCCTAAAACACCCTCCAGGACTTATAGAATGGGACGGGTAATAGCACGCAATACGTTTCGTGACCAACACACGTGTTTTAATACCCTTAGCGGGGTGGGGAAGGATAGAATATGGATATGATGACCGATGCGATAATACCACGTGTAGCCCCTCTTCGAGCCGTGACATACCGGGTGTTGCATTGATGTAATCCATGTTACTTTAAAACCTAGGACATTTTTATTCAAATGATTTTACTTTGCTATTCTTTAAATTTCTTTTAATAATTTCAGTATTTACTTGAAATCCCCTCTTACGTGAGCCTTGCTTGTCATTTGTTTATTGTCCAAATTCAAAAAATTACTTGGCTGGGACCCACAGTTGTGGATCTCGAGGGGTGCCTAATACCTTCCCCTTGGGATAATTTCAAGCCCTTACCCAATCTCTGGTAATGCAAACTAGTTTATGAGTTAATTATTCTAGGTGCCCTAACGCACCATAAAATCGTTAGGTGGCGACTCTTCCTTAAACCTTTTCCTTTAAGGAGTTGTCCAGAATGTCATGAAACCCTATCTCTGCGTACCTAACCCGTGCGAGGAAAAAGGGGGGCGCGACAAACCGGGTGGCTCTTCCCGAGGATGGATGGTGTGACAACCTTCTTAAGGGTTTTAGTCTGTTGTTTTTATTTTATTTTATGTAAATAGTAGTTAGTGAGTAATGGTGCCTCAAGCAAAGCTTCACTTGGTCCTAACACATTTGCCTTTGATCCTATGGTAAAAAACAAATCGTTGTGTTTAGGATGGTTAAAGTTGTGACCTTGAGACTCTTGTGTTGACTGATAATCATCAAGTGGTTTTTCGGGACCATTGTGTTGCTCAAATCATAGCTAAGGTCGTTGTGGGCCCCCGTTCCATTATTCTAGAACTTGCCTTGAATGTTTGTCTAAGAAAAATCCTAAGTGTAGTTTGACTTGAGATGTGATTATAGGCCCTCCTTCATCCGAATAATGACTTGAACATTTCCATAGCCTACCGATGACAATTTCCCTAGTCAACCCTTTTGAGACTTAGACCTTTTTATTTCAAAAACCATGATACAAGCCTTTACCCATTCTGCCCCTCTCTCTGCAACATTTCTTTCCTTAAGCACAAGGCAAATCAAGTTTGGGGGAGAGACGAGGAATGCAACAAAAGTTAAAAGGAAGGTACAAAAAAAGAAAAGAAAAGGAAAGGCAGTGAAAAAGAAAGAAAAGAAAAGTAAAAAGTAAAACATAATGAATAATTTAGAATAAATAAAGGGAATCAATGAAAGAAAAGAGATTAAAGACGTGGAATGCTCATAAAGGAGAAAAATGATTGAAATGAACAAGGAGTGACATTATGTCTCTCTAACCCCTCAGAAAGAGCTTGATGACTCAAAAGGTCAAGAGAAGGTGCGCAAAAGTAAAGCAAATGAAGTGCTTAAGGGAAGATACAACCCACCTAGACCAAATATTCCCTACCTTGAACCAACAAGCCTTCAATATGTCCCCACAAAAGTCCTATATGATCTTGAGTTTAATGAAGCTTACATTTGTGGTGACTCACATAAGGGGCAATCCAATGGTACTTTGAGTCGGACTTGAGTCTTTCCCTTGAGAGAGATGAGTGAACTCCCATTATCCTCGTTCTGAGTGTTACAATCTTAAAGTAAGGTTTACTTAGGAAAAGTTGAGGAGTATGAGTTTGGGTTCCATAATGACCAAAGCAGTAGTAAGAGTTTCGTTGATGAGTCGAGTCAACTCTTGATGCTCTTGTGTCGCACTGAAATCCATGGTGTTAAAAGGTCAAATGTTGTTAATGATTCATTGTCATTGTGGGCAATTGTTAGTCCCAATTGATGCTAGAAGAGTTACCTTAGGACAACTGAATGTTCTTGGATTTACTCAAAAAGGGGTGGGGCTTATTTTGTCTGCTTGAGGATAAGCAAAAGCTTAAGTTTGGGGGAGTTGACAACTAGGGATTTTACCTAATTTTACACTCTTTCTTGCTTACGTTTTTGATAAAAGTGTATGTAAAATAGTCCCAAATGCTTACTTGTTGTACTTGATTGTATGTTTTAATCAAACAAAATGACAAATAGTAAAAACCCGGCTCAAAAAGGAGTGAAACATGCACAAGTACCAAGAACAAGCACAAGAAAAGTTCAACTGACCAGTGCGGACCGCGGTCCACTTTATGCGGTTCGCACTGAAGAGATTTAGAGAAGAGATTTTTGAAGGCCAAACCAACGTGGACCGCGGTCCATTTTATGCGATCAGCGGTGAAGCGATTCAGAGAGTGCTTTTGAAGGCCAAATCCAACACGGACCGCGGTCCATTTTATGCGATCCGCACTGAGGAGATTCAGAGAGCTTCCACTTTGAAGGCTAGAAGACCCTTGCGGATCGCAGTCCATTTTGCGCGGTCAGCACTGAAGCCACCGCGGGCGCGATGCATTTTATGTGGACTGCAGTGGCTAAGTTCAGAAACCCAGATTTTCAAGCCAAAAGCCTCACCGCGGCCGCGGTCCATTTTGTGCGGTCCGCGGTGACCCCACATAGGTATTTTTGTCCAGAAAATTCGGCCTAGTATAAATAGTTTCTTTTCTCATTTTTAGGGTAGCTTTTGGTACTCTGATATTATCAGGTGCTCGTGAACGACTTTTCTTCAGCTTTTTGAGTAATTTTATAAGGGTTTCAACATTGAATCTTTCAATTTTCGTTTATAATTCAATTATATGGGTTTTGCTTCATCTATTTCTCTGATTTCTTAAGTTATTATGAGTAGCTAAACCCATTAGCTAGGGTTGTGGCTCAACCCTAGTGTGGGTATTTAATGGATCCTTAAATTAAGGCTTAGATGTTTATGGGTGATTGATATTTGGGCTGATCGATGGTTTTCATGTTAACATTAGTGGTTGCAAACACTAATTGATGGTTATTTGACTTGGGTTCTTCTTGAGAAAGAGAACTTGAGTCTAGAAAATCAGCCTAAGAAGGAATTGGGACGAAATCAAGAGAGTTGATAGTCTCAATTAACAGGTTAAACCTCGAGATAGTAAAACCCTACTTAAGCCTATATATCTTGCATAAATTTGACATCCAATTGACCTCGAGGGAGGCAATTAGGGCAAAGCCACTCAAACTAACGAGAGGTATAGAGTGGTAACTTTGATCATTGGCTATATCACACTCCCAGTCATGACATATTTGCCTTAGATATTGGAATCCGTTAAATATTCGTCTAAGTGAAAATCATAACCCTAGTGACTTTTATCCATTAAGAAAACAACCAAAAAGACATTAGTTAGTTAATTAGCAAATTACCATTAGCATAAACCGTATAATTGTAAAATAAAAAAGTATGAAAAGTGCAATTAAGAGCATGAAACACTACTAGATTTCCTAGAAACTAAACTCCAATATTCATAACTCTCTATGGAATCGATCCCGATCCTTTGGGTAAAAGCTGCTCCGACCCTCATCTTGCTACTATTTAGTAGTGTAGGTGAGCGCCAATCACTTTTTGGCGCCGTTGCCGGGGATCGAACCCGAGTCACCCGCGTGACAGGTGAAGAAGGATGGCTCAATGAGGATGTGTATTGACTACCGGCAATTGAACAATGTTACTATCAAGAACAAGTATCCTTTGCCGAGGATTGATGATTTATTCGACCATCTTCAGGGTGCCACATTGTTCTCCAAGATTCATTTGATATCTGGTTACCATCAGTTGAGGATTAGGGCGTTTGATTTCCCTAAGATAGCTTTTCCCACTCGATATGGTCATTATGAGTTCTTGGTGATGTCATTTGGGTTGACAAATGCCCCAGCTACTTTTATGGATTTGATAAACCGAGTGTTCAGGCGCTATTTGGACTCGTTTGTAATTATTTTCATTGATGATATATTGATATACTCGCGCAGCCGAGAGGAGCATGAGCAGCACCTTCGAGTTGTCCTCCAGACTCTGAAGGACAGTCAGTTGTATGCCAAATTTTCGAAGTGTGAGTTCTAGTTGAGTTCAGTTTCATTTTTGGGTCATATTATGTCGGCAAAGGGTATTCAGGTGGATCCGAAGAAGATTTCAACAGTCAGAGATTGGCCTAGACCCACCTAAGCTACAAAGATTAAGAATTTCTTGGGCTTAGCAGGTTACTATCGTCGATTTGTGGAGGGCTTTTCATCTATTGCGGCCCCAATGACCAGGTTGACCCAGAAGGGTGCCCAGTTCAGGTGGTTTGATGAGTGTGAGGCGAGCTTTCAGAATCTCAAGACAGCCTTGACCACGACACCAATGTTAGTTTTTCCCATAGGTTCAGGGCCATATACCATGTATTGTGATGCTTCACGGGTGGGGCTTGGTGTAGTGTTGATACGAGATGGCAAGGTTATAACCTATGCTTCTCGTCAGTTGAATATTCATGAGAAGAACTATCCAATTTATGATTTAAAGTTATCATCCATAGTCTATGTGTTGAAGATTTGGAGGCATTATCTGTATGGTGTGTCATGTGAGGTGTTCACGGATCATAAGAGTTTGTAGTATCTGTTCAAGAAGATAGAGTTGAATATGAGGTAGAGAAGATGGTTGGAGCTGTTGAAAGACTACGACATTACCATCTTATATCATCCTGGGAAGGCCAATGTGGTGGCTAATGCTTTGAGCCGGAAGTCAGCCAGCATGGGTAGTCTTGCTTATATTCGAGTCAGGGAGCGACCACTTGCTCTAGACGTTCAGGCCTTGGCCAATCGATTAATGAGGTTAGATGTTTCAGAGACTGGCAGTGTCTTAGCTTATACCGTGGCTCGTTCTTCATTGTTTGATCGTATTTGGGACATGCAGTATGATGATCGTCAATTATGTGTTCTTAGAGATACGGTCCGACACGGATATGCCAAGCAGGTTATAGTTGATGATAATGAAGTCTTGAGGATGCAGTGCCATATTTGTGTGCTTGATGTTGATGGTATTCGTGAGTTAATATTGCAGGAGACCCATAGTTCCCAGTATTCCATTCATCCGGGCACCACAAAGATGTACTAGGATTTGCGGCAACACTATTGGTGGCGGATAATGAAGAAAGATATTGTGGCATATGTAGATCGGTGCTTGAACTGTCAGCAGGTTAAGTATGAGCACCAGAGACCCGGTGGTTTGATGCAGCAGATTGAGCTTCCCGAGTGGAAGTGGGAGTGTATTACCATGAATTTCGTAGTTGGGCTCCGCCGACTCAGAGGATGTTTGATGCGGTGTGGGTCATTGAGGATAGGTTGACCAAGTCAGCACATTTCATTCCTGTATTAGTTTCGTATTCGTCAGAGTGGTTGGCAAAGATCTACATCAGAGAGATTGTTCGCCTGCATGGTATGCCCGTGTCCATTATTTCTGACCGAGGTACTCAGTTTACCTTCCATTTCTGGAGAGTATTTCAACATGAGTTGGGAACGCGGGTTGAGTTGAGCACAACGTTTCATCCTCCGACGGACGGACAGTCTGAGCGCACTATTCAGATCTTGAAGGATATGTTGCGAGCATGTGTCATTGATTTTGGAGGTTCATGGGACCAGTTTTTGCCTTTAGCAAAGTTTGCCTACAAAAACAACTACCAGTCGAGCATTCAGATGGCTCCTTATGAGGCATTGTATGGTAGGCGGTGTCGGTCGCTAGTTGGATGGTTCGAGTCGGGAGAGGCTAGATTGTTGGGTTCAGAGTTAGTCCAAGATGCCTTGGACAAGGTGAAGACCATTCAGGATATACTTCACATAGCTCAGTCCAGGCAGAAGAGTTACGCAGACCGTAGAGTTCGTGATTTGGCATTGATGATTGGTGACCAGGTATTTCTTCGGGTGTCACCCATGAAGGGCGTGATGAGGTTCGGGAAGAAGGGCAAGTTGAGACCTAGGTACATTAGTACGTTTGAGATTCTTGAGAAGGTAGGAGAGGTGGCCTACAGGCTTGCTTTACCACCGAGTTTATCAGCCGTGAATCCGGTGTTTCATGTATCTATGCTTCAGAAGTATATTTCTGATCCCTCTCATGTGATAGACTTCAGCGGTGTCAAGTTGGACAAGGATCTGACTTATGAGGAGGAGCCGGTAGCCATATCAGTCCGGCAGGTTCGTCAGTTCAGATCGAAGAGTTATCCTTCGGTCCGTGTTTAGTGGAGTGGTCAGCCTGTCGTGGCAGCTACTTGGGAGTCCAAGTCCGATATGCGGAGCCGATATCCCCTTCTTTTCTCAGATTCAGGTACCTTTCTATGTCCGTTCGAGGATGAACGTTTTTTGTAGAGGAGGAGATTGTGATGACCCAAAAGGTCATCTCGTGTATTTTTAACTAAATTTGTGTTCCGATGCCACGAAAGCCTCCTTCTATCTCACCTCGATTTGCGTGTGCAGCCCATGCGTGTAGCCGGGAAGCCGTTATGTGGAAAATTGATAAAAACAATAATTTTGTGTTGAAAATTGAGTAGAGTTGACTTGTGTCAACATTTTTGGTAAACAGACCCGGACCCGAACCCGTTATTTGACAATCTTGGAAGGTCCGTAGGAAAATATGGGACTTGGGCGTATGTCTGGAATCGAATTCCGAGGTCCTAAGTCCGAGAAATGAATTTTTAAAAGAAATTGATTTTTGAAAAATATAAGAGATTTTAAAAATGAAATTCTGTGTGAAACCCGAGGTATCAGACACGTATTATGGTTTCGGAGCCCGATACAGGTCCAATATAATATATTTGTTATGTCTGTGAAGTTAGGTAAGAAACTGACTTTGTTTGACGTGATTCGGATAAAAAATGAAAAAATTGAAGTTTAAAGAAGTTTTAAGAATTTTCATTGACTTTGGGGTTTAACTCGATGTTTATGATGTTATGTGGGTGATTTGATTACACGAATAAGTCCGTAAGATGTTTTCGAGGTTGTGTGCACATTTGGTATGAGGTTCCGAGGGCTCGAGTTTCGAGTAGGTCCCGAGATGTTTTTAGGCTTAAAACATAGCTGTTGCAGGTTAGAGAAGTCAAATCTTTGAACCCACCACCGAGGTCCGTGGTCCTTTTTGTGCTGACCGCGCTAAGGGCCTTCGCGGCCGCGGTCATTTTTGTGCGGTCTGCGGTGAAGGATCTGGCCCACTGGTCTGACTTCGGAGGCCTATACCTTTTGATCTACAAAGAATTTTGAGATGATTAAAAACGATAGTTGTTGCCCTTCGTGTCTAGTTTCCAGAAAGGAAAAGAAATTGCAATTTAGACATCTGTAGAGAAAGTTATGGCCAAAATACTAAAGCATGTCACAACAACCATTTTTACTTGCTTTCTTCACCTTTTTTTTTCTTTTATTTGTGCGGCCGCACTCCCTTTTTGTGCTGTCCGTGGTGGGCCCTGCGGGGGGGGGGGGGGGGGGGCTTTTTTAAAGGGGATTTTTTTTTTTTTTTTTTTTTTAAAAANGGGGGGGGGGGGGGGTATATTTAAACGGGATTTTCAGTTATTTTTCATTTTTAAAAACCCTATAAACGTAAGAGGCGATTTTCCAAACGCTCTTTCTTCTCCAAAACATTTGTAAGTGATTTCTAACTCATTTTATTTACTCCTTAACTTCTTTTTACAAGATTTCATCCTAGAATCTAGGGTTTTCATGGTGGAATTGGGAATTTTTGGGAAAAACCTAAGAATATTGAAATTTGGGGATTTAGACCTCAAATTGAGGTCGGATTCCAAAACCATTTATATATCCGGGCTCGTGGGTGAATGGGTAATCGGGGTTTGGTTCGAATTTCGGGTTTGGGCCGAGCGGGCCCGGGGTCGATTTTTTACTTCTTGGGAAAAACTTTAGAAAACTCATTTTCATGCATTAGAATTGATTCATTTAGCATTTATTGATATAATTAAGTAACTTGTGGCTAGATACGAGCGAGTTGCTGGTGAAATCAAGAGGTAAAGCGGTAGTTGAGGCTTGAATTGTGTTCGTGGCATCGAGGTAAGTGTTTGGCCTAACCTTAGCTTGAGGGAATATGTGTTGAGTCTTTTTTGCTACGTGTTTATTCCATGTTCAACGTATAGGTGAGGTGACGAGTGCCTATATGTTGTTGTCAAGTATGCCCGCGAGTCAGTTTTTATGATATATGCGTTTTCTTCGATATTCACTATGTTATGAAGTAAATTCCACTTTGGAGGTTAATCAATTGATGGAAATTCTTGGTTGTGAACACTGTTGATTATTTGCTCGGTTGGGGATTATTTTGTTAAGTTATACACTTGAGTGATATTGGTCATAGTTGAGTCCCTTGCCGGGACGGTATTATTTCTGTTGTTGTTCCCTTGCTGGGATGTTGTGATTTATGATTTATGTTGTTGGTTTTTTCTTTGTCATACTGTTGTTCTTGATATTGTTTGGGTGAGGAAGAGTGTAAAGCATGAAGGGTGATTCCGTGTATTTATTTATTTATTTGGGTGAGGATGAGAGTAAAAGCACGAAGGGTGATGCCGTGCCATGATTTGATATTTAAAAGCACGAAGGATAATGCCGTGCCGTTTTATTTATTCATTGCATTGTGAGGATGAGAGTAAAAGTACGAAGGATGATGCCGTGTATTTATTTACTGTTTTGGTGAGGATGAGAGTAAAAGCACGAAGGTTGATGTCGTGCACTTGTTTTGGTGAGGATGAGAGTAAAATCACGAAGGGTGATGTCGTGCACTTGTTTTGGTGAGGATGAGAGTAAAATCACGAAGGGTGATGTCGTGCACTTGTTTTGGTGGGGACGAGAGTAAAAGCATGAAGGGTGATGCCATGTAGTTGTTTTTTCTGTGTTGTTATTTCCTGTTGATATTTGTTGTTTATACTATTGCCTTGCTCTGTTATTCAGTATTGTTTTCCCCTTGTTCCTCAGCATGTTCTTCCCCGTTTTTGTATACTTAACTGCTTATTTCCTGCCGTTATTTCTGTTATATATATTATTGAATTGCACATGTGGTTATTATTTGTCATGTCCTAGACTCGTCACTCCTTCGCCGAGGTTAGGATCGGCACTTACTCAATACATGGGGTCGGTTGTACTAAGACTACACCTGCACTTCTTTATGTTGTGCAGATCACGGTACCGGACCTTGTGGACACTGATCGAGGGAGTATCCTTCAGTCCACCAGAGACACTGAGGTAGACCTGCATGCGTCCGTAGGCCTTGGCGTCCCCTTCCTTATTTTATTTCATTTCTGATTCTTGTACTTCAGAAACATATTTAGTATTTCTTTCAGACAATTTTGTGTACTATTCTTAGATGGTCCGTGAGTTGTGACTCCAAAGATCCAGGTTGGCTAATTTAAGTATTTTTTTAAGTTTGTGGATTTAGCTAAGTAATCCCTTATTCTGTTCTTATTTTAAGCTGCTATTTATGGAAAGTTGATTTTTACCTGTTATCATTTAATAGTAAAGATTTTTAATAAATATGATTAAATACGTTGGCTTATCTAGCGGGTTCAACGTTAGACACCATCACGGTCCTGATGGTGGGAATTTCGGGTCGTGATTAGTGGTAAGTATTCCCACCTGTCTCGCAGGTGACCCGAGTTCGATCCCCGGCAACGGCACCAAAAAGTGATCGGCGCTCATCTACACTACTAAATAGTAGCAAGATGAGGGTTTGAGCAGCTTTTACCCGAAGGATCGGGATCGATTCCACAGAGAGTTATGAATATTAGAGTTGAGTTTCTAGGTAATCTAGTAGTATTTCGTGCTCTTAATTGCACTTTTCATACTTTTTTATTTGACAATTATACTACGGTTTATGGTAATGGTAATTTGCTAATTAACTAATTAATGTCTTTTTGGTTGTTTTCTTAATGGATAAAAGGCACTAGGGTTATGACTTTCACCTAGGCAAATATTTAACGGATTCCAATATCTAAGGCAAAGATGTCATGAAGGGGAGTGTGATATAGCCAATGTTCAAAGTTACCCACTCTATACCTCTTGGTAGTTTGAGTGGCTTTGCCCTAATTTCCTCCCTCGAGGTCAATTGGATGTCAAATTTATGCAAGCAATATAGGCTCAAGTAGAGTTTTACTATCTCGAGGTTTAACCCGTTAACTGGGAATATCAATTCTCTTGATTTCATCCCAATTTCTTGTTGGACTGATTTTCTAGACTCAAGTTCTCTTTGTCAAGAAGAACCGAAGTCAAATAACCACCAAATAGTGTTTGCAACCACTAATTTTAACATGAAAACCACCAATCAACCCAAATATCAATCATCCATAAACATCTAAACCTTAATTTAAAGGACCCATTAAAGACCCACATTAGGGTTGAGCCACAACCCTAGCTAATGGGTTTAGCTGCTCATAATAACTGAAGAAATCAGAGAAATAGATTAAGCAAAACCCATATAATTGAATTATAAACTAAAATTGAAAGATTCAATGTTGAAACCCTTCTAAAATTACTCAAAAAGATGAAGAAAAGTCGTTCACGAGCTCTTGATAATATCAGAGTACCAAAAATTGTCCTAAAATGAGAAAAGAAACTATTTATACTAGGCTAAATTTTCTAGACAAAAATACCCCTGCAAGGGTCACCGCGGATCGCACAAAATGGACCGCGGCCGCGATGAGGCTTTTGGCTTGAAAAACTCAGCTTCTAAACTTGGCCACCGCGGTCTGCATAAAATGCACCGCGGCTGCGGTGGCTTCAGTGCGGACCACGCAAAATAGACTGCGGTCCACGATGGTCTTTTGGCCTTCAAAGTGGAAGCTCTCTGAATCTCCACAGTGCGGACCACATAAAATGGACCGCGGTCCACGTTTGATTTGGCCTTCAAAAGCACTATCTGAATCTCTTCACCGCGGACCGCATAAAATGGACCGCGGTCCGCGTTGGTTTGGCCTTCAAAAATCACTTCTCTGAGTATCTTCAGTGCAGGCCGCATAAAGTTGACCGCTGTCCGCATTGGTCAGTTGAACTTTGCTTGTGCTTGTTCTTGGTACTTGTGCATGTTTCACTCCTTTTTGAGCAGGTTTTTGACTATTTGTCATCTTTTTTGATTAAACCCTGCAATCAAGTACAACAAATAAGCCTTTGGGACTATTTTGCATAAACCTTTATCCAAAACTTAAGCAAGAAATAGTGTAAAATAAGGTAAAATCCCAAGTTATCAGTGAACAATGGCTGCTAGCTCGAGATCATGCACGGGATAATTCTTTTCATGAGCCTTCAACTGGCACGAGGCGTAGGCAATCACTCTACCTTTCTGCATCAATACACAACCAATGCCTATCCTTGAGGAATCACAATACACGATATAAGAACCTGAAGCTGATGGCAATACTAACACTGGAGCTGAGGTCAATGTAGTCTTGAGTTTCTGAAAGCTCTCCTCACACTCGTCCGTCCACCTGGATGGAGCACCCTTCTAGGTCAATCTAGTTAAGGGCGAAGCAATACAAGAAAACCCCTCCACAAAGCGACGGTAATATCCCGCCAAACCAAGGAAGCTCCTAATCTCTGTAGCTGAGGACGGTCTGGGCCAACTCTGCACTGCCTCTATCTTCTTCGGATCAACCTGAATACCCTCATTGGACACCATGTGCCCCAAGAAAGCTACTAATCCAAGCCAAAACTCACACTTGGAGAACTTTGCATAAAGCTTATCATCCCTCAATCTCTGCAAAACTACTCTCAAATGCTGAGCGTGCTCCTCCTGGCTACGAGAATACACCAGGATGTCATCAATGAACACAATAACGAAGGAATCCAGATATGGATGAAACACGTTGTTTATCAAATGCATGAACGCTGCTGGGGCATTCCAAAAGACATCACCATAAACTCATAATGACCATAACGAGTCCTAAAAGTTGTCTTGGGAATATCAGAATCTCGAATCTTCAGCTGATGATACGCGAATCTCAAATCAATCTTAGAGAACACTCTGGATCCCTGAAGCTGGTCAAAAAAATCATCAATACGAGGCAAAGGATACTTATTCTTGACCGTAACCTTGTTCAACTGCCTGTAGTCTATTTTCGCCCCCCCCCCCCCCCCCCCCCCCCTTTTCCTCGCACGAGTTAGGTACGAAGAGATCAGGATTATGACATTTTGGACAACTCCTTAAAGGAAAGGTTTAAGGATAAGTCGCCACCTAACGATTTTTATGGTGCATTAGGGCACCTAGAATAATTAACTCATAAACTAGTTTGCATTACCAGAGATTGGGTAAGGGCTTGAAGTTATCCCAAGGGGAAGGTGTTAGGCACCCCTCGAGATCCACAACTGTGGGTCCCATTCAAGAAGTTTTGTGAATTTGGACGATGAACAAGTAGCAAGTAAGGTTCAAATAAGAGGGGATTTTAAACAAGTATGAAATTCTTTAAAGATTTCGGGAAACATTAGAATAAACATTTGAAAGAATTGTCCTAAGTTTAAAGTAATACGTATCACATCAATGCAATACCCGGTATGTCACACCTTAAAAAGGGGATACATGTGGTATTAGCGCACCGATCATCATATCCATATTCTACCCTTCCCGCCCCGTTAAGGTATTAAAAATGCGTGTATCAGTCACGAAGCTTATTGCGTGCTATTACCCATCCCATCCTACAAGTCCTGGAGGGTATTTAGGACTACTATTCCTACGAGGTAGGTACTAGGATGAACCCCTAGGTTTAAAGGACAAAATGATAAGCGACATACATAACAAATAGGACTACATATAAGGGAACATACGAAGACAAATAAGGGCTCGCAGATCCCTCCACAAGTGAACAAGTAAATAGCATGTCTAAATCACTGAATGGGTTTTGAAGATTGACAACAGGTGATTGACCAGGTCCATCATAGCGCACACTTCTGTAGAAGCAGTTGGATCACAAATCGTACAAGTTTAGGAGACATTGNTTTGGCTTGAAAAACTCAGCTTCTAAACTTGGCCACCGCGGTCTGCATAAAATGCACCGCGGCTGCGGTGGCTTCAGTGCGGACCACGCAAAATAGACTGCGGTCCACGATGGTCTTTTGGCCTTCAAAGTGGAAGCTCTCTGAATCTCCACAGTGCGGACCACATAAAATGGACCGCGGTCCACGTTTGATTTGGCCTTCAAAAGCACTATCTGAATCTCTTCACCGCGGACCGCATAAAATGGACCGCGGTCCGCGTTGGTTTGGCCTTCAAAAATCACTTCTCTGAGTATCTTCAGTGCAGGCCGCATAAAGTTGACCGCTGTCCGCATTGGTCAGTTGAACTTTGCTTGTGCTTGTTCTTGGTACTTGTGCATGTTTCACTCCTTTTTGAGCAGGTTTTTGACTATTTGTCATCTTTTTTGATTAAACCCTGCAATCAAGTACAACAAATAAGCCTTTGGGACTATTTTGCATAAACCTTTATCCAAAACTTAAGCAAGAAATAGTGTAAAATAAGGTAAAATCCCAAGTTATCAGTGAACAATGGCTGCTAGCTCGAGATCATGCACGGGATAATTCTTTTCATGAGCCTTCAACTGGCACGAGGCGTAGGCAATCACTCTACCTTTCTGCATCAATACACAACCAATGCCTATCCTTGAGGAATCACAATACACGATATAAGAACCTGAAGCTGATGGCAATACTAACACTGGAGCTGAGGTCAATGTAGTCTTGAGTTTCTGAAAGCTCTCCTCACACTCGTCCGTCCACCTGGATGGAGCACCCTTCTAGGTCAATCTAGTTAAGGGCGAAGCAATACAAGAAAACCCCTCCACAAAGCGACGGTAATATCCCGCCAAACCAAGGAAGCTCCTAATCTCTGTAGCTGAGGACGGTCTGGGCCAACTCTGCACTGCCTCTATCTTCTTCGGATCAACCTGAATACCCTCATTGGACACCATGTGCCCCAAGAAAGCTACTAATCCAAGCCAAAACTCACACTTGGAGAACTTTGCATAAAGCTTATCATCCCTCAATCTCTGCAAAACTACTCTCAAATGCTGAGCGTGCTCCTCCTGGCTACGAGAATACACCAGGATGTCATCAATGAACACAATAACGAAGGAATCCAGATATGGATGAAACACGTTGTTTATCAAATGCATGAACGCTGCTGGGGCATTCCAAAAGACATCACCATAAACTCATAATGACCATAACGAGTCCTAAAAGTTGTCTTGGGAATATCAGAATCTCGAATCTTCAGCTGATGATACGCGAATCTCAAATCAATCTTAGAGAACACTCTGGATCCCTGAAGCTGGTCAAAANAGGGCACCTAGAATAATTAACTCATAAACTAGTTTGCATTACCAGAGATTGGGTAAGGGCTTGAAGTTATCCCAAGGGGAAGGTGTTAGGCACCCCTCGAGATCCACAACTGTGGGTCCCATTCAAGAAGTTTTGTGAATTTGGACGATGAACAAGTAGCAAGTAAGGTTCAAATAAGAGGGGATTTTAAACAAGTATGAAATTCTTTAAAGATTTCGGGAAACATTAGAATAAACATTTGAAAGAATTGTCCTAAGTTTAAAGTAATACGTATCACATCAATGCAATACCCGGTATGTCACACCTTAAAAAGGGGATACATGTGGTATTAGCGCACCGATCATCATATCCATATTCTACCCTTCCCGCCCCGTTAAGGTATTAAAAATGCGTGTATCAGTCACGAAGCTTATTGCGTGCTATTACCCATCCCATCCTACAAGTCCTGGAGGGTATTTAGGACTACTATTCCTACGAGGTAGGTACTAGGATGAACCCCTAGGTTTAAAGGACAAAATGATAAGCGACATACATAACAAATAGGACTACATATAAGGGAACATACGAAGACAAATAAGGGCTCGCAGATCCCTCCACAAGTGAACAAGTAAATAGCATGTCTAAATCACTGAATGGGTTTTGAAGATTGACAACAGGTGATTGACCAGGTCCATCATAGCGCACACTTCTGTAGAAGCAGTTGGATCACAAATCGTACAAGTTTAGGAGACATTGGTGATTGCTAAGTATCAAAGAACTAAGAGAATGTCTCCTAATACGAAAAAGTTGCAAATTGATAGAGAAGACAAAAGTTGATTTCAGCTAGGACAGAAATAGAGGAAGGAAGTTGAGTTACAATCAAACTCCTTTACCAAGGAAGAGTTGGATCAGAATTGAATCATGGAATCAACAAACGGACTCTATAAATAATCAATGTATTACTGCTGAAAAAGTGATGCACAAGTACTAAAGTGAATCAAGTTCTGAAGAAAAAGTTCCAGAGATATTTGGAAAGCAAAATTGTTGTGCGATACAAAGGCTACAGTTCCATTGTTTGTGTATTGAGTCTAGTTGATTGTAGTAGGAGTTTTAATATTGTATCTTATCAGCTTTCATAGAAGCAATTGTAATAGGTACAAATTGATCATAACCTAGGCTCTGATACCAACTTGTGACGACCCCAAATCCTAAGCCGGCCGTGATGGCACCTATAATAGTACTAGGTTAGCCAAACAATCGCCTATCAATATACAACTTTTCATAAATTTCAAAACTATACCGAGATTAATAAAATCCCTTATATTTCACAATTTAAGCAACAAAACAAAACAAAAAGTAATAGTCTAAGCACTGCCCCAAAACCTGGAGTCAGCCCGTCATGACCATATACGTATAATACTAGATAAACTATACTTTCGTACCACATCCAGTCTAGGAACAAGAAGCTAATACAAGAATAAGGAAGGGAAAATAGAAAGTTGTGGACGCCGGACAACTACCTCAGAATCCCAACTTCGGCTCCAAGAGATAAGGAAGGAAACTAGAGTTCTGAACCAACACCTATATCTGCACACACGGGTGCAGGGAGTAATGTGAGTACGCCAACTCAGTAGTAATGAGAGTAAATATTGTCTAAGGCTATGAAAGCACGTAAAAACAGTCATCAATGCACAGTAAGTTAAACATTTCTTTCAAAAAAGCACAAATACGATGCCTCGTATCATTTAAGTTCGATTTCGGTAAAATATCATTTGAAAGTTTTCCTTTTTCATAAGTTCCATTGAAATCAAAAGGGATTCAATATATTAAATTGATAGAGTTCATAAATAGTCTTTCAATGAAAACATGTATCATAAACTGCCCCTCGGGCATATCATCACTCAACATCAATCACTCAGCATGCCTCACAATCACTCGGTATCAGCCTCTAGGGCTACCTCATAGTCACTCATGCCTCCCAATCACTCATCACTCGGCACTCGCACTCGGTAGGTACCCGCGCTCACTAGGGGTGTACAGACTCCGGTGGGGCTACTACAACCTAAGCGCTAATATCAAGCCATCTTGTGGTATAAATCACTCGGCTCTCGACCTCTCATTTATCATAACAAAGTACATGCTGCAGCGTGCAGCCTGATCCCATAATATCCTCACAACATTGACCCTCGACCTCACTCAGTGAGAAATTCTCAAAATACCACTCGAGCTATCAACAAACGGGGTACTCGACCCAAAATAGTATTTTATATCACAAAATTAGTGTAACAAGTCTGAGTTTCAAAAATAACAAAACATGACGTGAGTAGTGTAATTCATGAATCAATACAGTGAGGAATATCAAAAATAGCCCCCAAGGGAGGGGGAGGGGGGTCTAAACAGATCGCCACAAGGCCCCAAACATGGCGTTCAACCCAAATATAGTAATAGTCTGAAAACACAATTTATCATATGATTTAAAGAAATTATGCAACTCTATGGCCACGGGAAGGACCATGTCAAAATCCCCTATCAGTGCATGCCACACACTTGTCATCCAATATGTGCTTCATACCAAAAATAGTGAGAAAATACTAAGTCCGGGGTTTCATACCCTCATGACAAGATTTACAGTCATTACTTACCTCAAACCGGCCCGAAAACTACTCCACGATGCTCTTGCCTCTCGAATCAGCTACCAATTGCTCTGACACTACCAAAACCGGATTAGTAACATCAAAATGTGCTCGAGAGACGGAACCCATTCAAAAATTATCAAAATTAGGCATAATTCCCGAAATTGGTCAAACCCGGCCTCGGGGCCCACGTCTCGAAATTTGAAATAAATCACAAAACTAGAATCCTTATCCTTGCACGAGTCTACCCATATGAAATACACCAAAATCCAACACAAATGATCCTTCAATTCCTCAATTAAAGTATCAAGTTTTCCAAGCCCTAACCCCCAATTTACTCACTGATTTCCCATAGATTTCACCCTAAATAAGTCCAATAATCACATAGAAACGAGTTTTCGGTTCAAAAATCTTACCTCCACGAAGTTCTCTATAATCCCCCCTACAAAAACATTTCTCAAAGCTCAATCCCGGATGAAAATATTGGTGAAATAACCCAAATTTGCGAAGGCTGGATATTTATAGCCTCTGTCCAGTGAATCCGCACCTGCGGCCATTTCATCACACCTGCATACCCGCACCTGCGAAAGACCACTTATGTCCCATTTCTCGCACCTGTGGCTTCTTTCAGCCTGGCAATCTATGCACCTGCGCATGCCTCCTCGCACGGCTACCTTCCGCAGGTGCGGCCACACCAGAAGCCTTGCATCAACAGCTTCTTCTGCTACATTTTCCAACTTTAAACCTTCCGATGACCCTCCAAAATAACCCCGAGCCCCTCGGGACCCCAATCAAAAACACAAACAAGTCATAAATGATCACCCGAACTTATTCTAACCCTCAGAACACTCAAAATAATGTCGAAACACAAATTCGACTCATGATTCAAGCCTAAGAATCCTAAATCTTCAGAAAATCACCAACGATGCCGAAACTAACCAAAACACGTCCGAATGACCTAAAAATTTTGCACACGTCCAAAATGACACTATGGACCTGTTGACACTTTCAAAATTCCATTCCGGCCCCGATAGCTAATTTTACACTACCGACCAGAAATCGCCAAAAATTCAATTCTGCCATTTCAAGCCTATTTCTACTCCGGACATGAAAACCACTTTCCGAACGTGCTCGTAAGTCCCAAATCACCGAACTAAGCTATCTGATCCATAAAATCCACATTCGAGGTTGTTTACCTACTGGTCAACTCCTAGTTGACTTTTCCAACTATTAAGCTCATTTAAGAGACTAAGTGTATCAATTCTCACCACAACCACTCCGAACCCTCACCAACCGCCCCAACACA
This sequence comes from Nicotiana undulata, assembly GCA_005239495.1. Taxonomy (NCBI): domain Eukaryota; kingdom Viridiplantae; phylum Streptophyta; class Magnoliopsida; order Solanales; family Solanaceae; genus Nicotiana; species Nicotiana undulata. Next base: position 61,625 of record ML281823.1, on the reverse strand, counting down.
TAATAATTAGGTTAATTAACTCATGATAGGGCTGAAATAGGGGAAACATGGCTAATCTCACGAAACGACCGGTTGTGTCGTTACAAAAACCTCCTGGACCATAGGTACGGGACGGGTAGTGCATGCGTAGGGCACGACTTAGAATTGAATTAGAGCGCTTTAAGTAAAACAACTTTAACATAGTAATCGTGGAGATGATAGTATATGTCCGCTGGATAATATGAGCGATTCCCTACCCTAAGGGAGTTGCGAAGTATTATTTATGTTGCACGGGGTGGTTCTTTAGGCTAAAAAATATTGGACCCCCTTTCTTTCATTCTAGATGAATTTAAACAGTTGTGCCTCTAAGTTCGCGTTAAGATTTTTGTAATAAAAGTTCTTTGATTTTCGTACTCTCTTTGCTTATTTGATTACTTAGCCTAATCCACATAATTTTATGTTCGGACGGAACCCACAATTGTGGACTTGAGGAGTGCCTAACACCTTCTCTTTGAGGTAACTTGAGCCCTTACCTAATCTTTGGTGGGGTTCACTAGTCAAACAGAGTTATTTGCATAATAGGTGCCCTAACTGACCTTAAAAATCGTTAGGTGGAGACTCTGTTTTCTTTTTAACACCCATTTAAAAGAGTTGTCACATGTCGAAACCCGATTTCACGTAAAAAGCGGCGCGACAACATGGCGACTCTGCTGGGGATTTACATTTAGACTCTTACCATAACAAACTTGGCTTATGTGGATTAGTAAAACACGCATTCCTTTTACATCTTTATTTGTTGAATGTTGCTATTACAAGCACATCTCTTTCCCGTTATCCTTTACTTGTTTAAATTTGTTATAACATGCACATCCCTTCCCTTCTCCACCTTTATTTGCTTAAATTGGTTGTGACATGCACACCCCTTTACTATTCGCCTTTATTTACTCTAAACTGCTCTTCATTTGTTTAAATACTGCAATATTATGTCTCTCCCGTCCCTACTCCCTTGCTCACTTTATTTCATTCTCATATATTCCTCAAACTAACTTCTTCCTTTGTCTTTCTTTAATGTCTTTTATGTGTTAGCTTAATACTGTATTTATTGCTTTTACATGTTTACCATGCAAATACTTGACAACGTGTTATTATATTTCCATAAAGCATGTTATACATCATACTCCACCCGTGCCCAATTATCTACATAGCGGCACTTGATGAGTGTCTAGGCTCTTACAAAATTACCCTTTTAAATCAAAAAGGCTTATTTGCAGTAGACTAGTCGATCAGTGGTGCAGTTGACAGTCCCGTGATGAGTTTTCCACTTGAGAGTACTGGTCTAGGCCATTCTAGAAAACTTACTCAAATATCAAATGTATATGCATCATGTTAAAACCTAGTACGGGTTAGAACATTGTTAATGTGATAGCCCGCTAAGATAAGCCTTGTCCAAAGTCCAAGGGGATTTCCATAATCCCAGTGTACACCATCATGTTATGTGCATTACTTGGAGAAAATACGCAAATATGTTGATCATTAGTGTGTAAATATTCAAATCTGGAGGGTTAAAGGGCTAACCTTATTTGCTTGCATAGAATGAAGCACGAAGTCCCCAGGTTCGGTATGGTCAAAACATCCCACCCTTGCTGCTTTATTGGTGGAATAATCTCTCGCCTAGTGACAAGAATCATGTGAAAAGGGTCCTTGGTAATTTATCGTCCATATTGGACATCCGGCCTAATATAGTATTGATTGAGGCCGCCACTATGTTTTAGGATGAGAAAAGGGTTGTCTTTTGTTTTGGTGACATAGAAATGACTCCTCTTCTGGAAGAAATAGGAGGTTTCACGAAGGTTCCATGGGACAGTCTAGGTTTATTGGTGTCAGAAAATCACACCCGCCGCGGTTTCTTGAAAATGTTGGGTTTCAAGAAAAATAATGATTTGCTTTGCCTAAAGAAGTACAACATCTCATTTGAATTCCTTTATGAACACTATGGGCGCAACAAGTCATATCGCCTTCATCATGATGAACTTACCATTACTTCCTTGGGTTGGACGCACCGTCGAGTTTACATGTTCATTGTCTTTTACTTAGGGTTGCTGATATTTTCGATGAAAGAGGGAAGGATCCACACTCTCTTAGCCATGGTTTCTAGGATTCTAATTGAAGGAATCGAGGGACAAATCTACACTATCGTCCCCATGATCTTGGCTAAAATGTATCGTGCTCTAGATCGATGCAGGCAGGGGTTTGGACACTTCGAGGGTTGTAATTTGTTGCTGCAAGTTTGGTTATTAGAACATATTCAGAGGGGAGAATATTGCCAAGAGCTTCTGTGACGATCATTAAATGACTATATAGCTTACCATCATCCATAGATAATGACATTCAACCTAGACATGTTTGCACAACCTACAAATGTTGTTAGTTGGGTGCGTTTCTTCAGCAAGCAGTGTGTTCATCATAAGATCAAGAGAGAAATCATCTAGTGTTGATCGGGTTAAGGGGAACCTCTCCTTATGCTCCTATAAGGGTAATGAGGAAAGTAGGAAGAAAACAGGTTATACCTCAAGTTTCCAACATGGTCTAGTACAAAGCATATTTTAAAGGGAACATCATTCCGTTCAAGGTCGAGGCACAACATAAGTGGAATCAGAAGGTCATTGTGGAAAAGGATACTATTGAGGCGAATAGGTATTATGCCGAACATGTGTACTTCTACCCATCATGGTTGGTAGATGACATAGTAAGAGTGTTGGCCCATGTCGTTGAATGGGTTTTAAAGATTGACAAAAGGTGACAAGTTAAACCAGGTCCATCATAGCATACACATATGAATGAAGTAGTAGGAATTAGAATCGTACAAGTCTAGGAGATATTAGTGATTGCTGAGTATCAAAGAACTAAGAGAATGTCTCCTAATACGAAAATGTTGCAAATTGATAGAGAAGATAGAAGTTGATTTCAGCTAGGACAGAAATAGAGGAAGGAAGTTGAGTTACAATCAAACTCGTTTACCAAGGAAGAGTTGGATCAGAATTGAATCATGGACTCAACAAACGGACTTTATAAATAATCAATGTATTACTGCTGAAAAAGTGATGCACAAGTACTAAAGTGAATCAAGTTCTGAAGCAAAAGTTCCAGAGATATTTTGCAAGCAGAATTGTTGTGCGATACAAAGGCTACAGTTCAACTAGAAGAAACAGTTCCATTGTTTGTGTATTGAGTCTAGTTGATTGTAGTAGGAGTTTTAATATTGTATCTTATCAGCTTTCATAGAAGCAATTGTAATAGGTACAAATTGATCAAGTTAGAGTTAGCCTGAAATCTGTAGAAATTACCTAGAGGCTAGTTTATACAAAGAGGATTAGAGTTAGTCCTAGGATTACAAAAGAGTTTATTTTGTAAGTCCGTTTTGGCTCAGAGTTTTAGTGAAGAGTTTGAACAAATCCTACTGACGAGTAGGTCATGGTTTTTTCACCTTTTGAGCCAGGTGTTTTCCACGTAAAAATCCCTGTGTCTTTACTATTACTGCTTAATTATTCTGCAAACAGTAGTAAGTAGTATACTAAGAAGAACCAGGTTCTTCTCATTAGACCACCCTCGAAAATTGGGTACTGCATATTAACTTGTAATATTGTGTAGTATTGAATTCTAAAACATCAATTGGTATCAGAGCAGGTTATCCTTGAAGAGACTAACACCTAGGAAAAGATCAAGATGAGTGCACCACCTGGGAACTGGGAAGGTCAATCAACTGCAAGGCCACCACTCTTCAACGGCCAGTACTATTCTTGGTGGAAGAATAGAATGAAGGATCACCTTATTGGAGAGGACTATGAACTCTGGGATATAGTCACTGATGGACCACTTACAACAATGAAGAAAACTGTTGAAGGGGTAGATGTGCTTAAGACTAGGGCTGACTGCACAGCTGAGGATCTAAAGAAATGGGAGAACAATGCCAAGGCCAAGAAGTGGCTAGTGTGTGGACTAGGCCCAGATGAATACAGCAGAATCCAAAGCTGCACCACAGCCAAGGAAATTTGGGATACTCTACAAGTGGCTCATGAAGGAACAACTCAAGTGAATAAGTCTAGAGGTACATTGCTATACTCTCAGTATGAAAACTTCACTATGAAGGAAGGAGAAACAATTTAGGAGATGTACACAAGGTTCACAACCTTGACTTATGAGCTCAAGTCTCTTGGAAGAGTCATCCTTGAAGAAGACAAGGTTGAGAAGATTTTGACAAGGGTTCTGCCTGTCTCCTGGGAAATCAAGATAACTACCATCCAGGAATCCAAAAATATGGCAACCCTTAGACTAGATGAGTTGATTGGCAACCTTACTGCTTATGAACTCAGAAGGTAGACCATGGAAATGGATGCCCTAAAGAAGGAAAGAAGTCTAGCACTAAGGATCACAGCGGGAGTAGATCTGGAGGATGATGAGATGGCCATGATCACCAAAGAATTCAGAAACTTTCTCATGAGGAAGAAAGGCATCTCTAGAGGAGGAAGCTTCAATAAGGCAAATGCACCTAAAAGGCCAACTAATGAGGGATGCTACAAGTGTGGAAAAACTGATCATATCATCAAGAACTACCTCCAGTGGGAAGTAGAATGGAGGAAGGAGAGATATGAAAGAAAGAACAAGAAGAAGGAACTGGTCCAACCCAAGAAAACTACTATTATGGTTGCTGCTTGGGGGGAAAGTTTAGATGAAGAATCAAAACATGGTGAGACAGAAGATCAAGCTTTCATGGAAATTGGAGAATCTGATGAGGAGACTTATGAAGAACCACAGGTAAGTATCTCACATCTTAAAACAAAAATAAAGTTTCTATCTAAGGAGAAACTCTCTGAGTTGCTACTTGACTTCATTGATGATTCTGAGGAGACAACTAAAGAGAAAGATCAACTATCTAAAGAGTGTGCAATGCTGAGAGCAAAATGCATGGACCTGGAAATAAGGGTCAGTGAATCTGAAAAGAAAAACACTGTCTTGATGAACCAGGTTCAACCACTCGAAACTGAGATTCTAGAACTAAAATCTGAAAATTTAAAGTTAAGACTAGGATCCAGTAAAAAGGTAGTTGATCACTCTCATACTAAGTTAGAAGAAGACTTAGGTAAACTGAAAGATAAAATGTATGCCAAAGATGAGCAGATAAGATCTCTTAAAGAAGAACTTGGCAAAATCAAACATGAATTTGGTAGAACACGTAAGTTGAATAAGTCTTCTGATAATTTAATATGGCTCCAGGAGAATCATAGTAGCAAGCGCAGAGGGCTTGGTTTTGGAAGTCAATTGCCTAAGTGGGATCCCAAAAGCAAGTATCTCACTCTCACTGAAAATAAAATTTGCACCCATTGTGGGAAGACTGGCCACTCTAAATATGAGTGTTCTGCAAAAGAAAAGGCAGTGAGAAAAATGAGAGATTCATTAAAAAGAAAAGCTGGCTACCAAATTGGGCCAGAAAAAATCTGATTCATCCATTCTCTCATGGAAAAGGAACCAAACTAGTTTGGGTTCTTAAAACTAACCCCTGATTTTATTTTGAAGGTACAAGTGAAGAGAAACAACCAATTTTGGTTTTTGGATAGTGGATGCTCTAAGCATATGACAGGGAACAAGGAACGGTTCCTTTCACTTGAAAACCTCAAAGGAGGAAATTTCTCCTTTGGAAACGGAAAGAAAGATGAAATAATAAGGGTCGTCAAGGTAGGTAAAAATGACACGCGTTCAATTGAACATGTGTATATGATAGATTGTTTGAAATATAGCCTTATCAGCGTGTCGCAACTGTGTGACAGAGGTAACCTTGTCGCTTTTACTTCCACAAAATGTTTTGTGATCAACCTGCTTACTGACAAGATTGTTTTGCAGGGAAAAAGAATGAACAATATCTATTTCATTGACTTGTCCACACTGTCTGACAATGAACTCACTTGCCTTAGTGTGTTGGACAGTGATCCCCTCCTGTGGCACAAAAGACATGGTCATGCAAGTCTGACTCAACTAAACAAGCTGGTCTCTAAGGACTTAGTGGTAGGGCTCCCTAACATTAAGTTCAAAGAAGACAAGTTTTGTGAGGCATGTGCAAGGGAGAAACATGTAAGGTCTTCTTTCAAAAGTAAGAAAATGGTCAGCACCACCAAGACGTTGGAACTGGTTCATATGGATTTGTGTGGTCCCATGAGAACTCTGAGTAGAGGTGGGAAGAGATATGTGATGGTGCTAGTAGATGATTTCTCAAGGTTCACTTGGACCTTATTCTTGGCATCTAAGGATGAAGCATTTGAAATGTTCACCTCATTTGTCAAGAAGATTTAGAATCAATTAAGACATCAACTAGCATCCATTAGATCTGACCATGGTACTGAGTTTGAGAATGCTAAGTTTGCTGAGTTATGTGATGAACATGGTGTGAATCACAATATTTCTGCTCCTAGAACCCCACAACAAAAATGGTTTGTTGAAAGGAAAAACAAAACTCTTGAAGACATGGCATTCTATAAGGCAAACTACCTCACAATTTCTGGGCAAAAGCAATTAACACTGAATGTTATATTATCAAGAGATGCATGACCAGACCTCTAGTAGAGAAAACTCCCCATGAATTACTTAAAGGGAGAAAGCCCAACATATCCCATCTTAGGGCTTTTGGATGCAAGTGTTATGTGCATAATAATGGCAAAGATTCTTTAGGAAAATTTGATCCCAGAAGTGATGAGGGAGTGTTCTTGGGATATTCTACACATAGCAAAGCTTATAAAATATACAATAAAAGAACTATGTGTGTAGAAGAAAGTGTACATGTTGTCTTTGATTAAACTAACACTTTATCTGAGAGACAGGAACCAGAAGATGAGGAGCTTGGACTGGTGAGGAGCAATGACTACATTGAAGCACCTATGGCAGACGGAACAGGTGACAAACCCAGTTCAGCAACCCCACGCAACTCGATAGGGGGAATTCCTCATGAAAATACTGGCCCTGATCCTGTTCCACAGCAACAAGAAAACATGGAACAATCCAGAAGTGAGCAACTGGTTCTCAAACCACACAGATATCAGAGTTCTCACCCTCTTGAGAACATCATAACAGACTTGAGATCTAGAATCAAAACTAGATCCTCCTTGAAAAATCTGCGTGCGTTTGATGCATTTCTATCCTTGATTGAACCAAAGAACATTGTTGAAGCCCTGAAAGATGCTGACTGGGAAACTGCTATGCAAGAGGAGCTGAATCAATTTGAGAGAAGTCAAGTATGGCACTTGGTACCCAGGCCATTGGACAAATCAATAATTGGCACCAAGTGGGTCTTCGGGAACAAACTCGATGAGGATGGAACAGTTACAAGAAACAAGGAAAGACTGGTTGTTCAAGGATACAACAAAGAAGAGGGAACTAATTATGATGAGACCTTTGCTCCTGCGGCAAGAGTGGAGGAAATTAGACATCTTATAGCATTTGCTGAACACATGGAATTCACTTTGCATCAGATGGATGTCAAGAGTGCCTTTCTCAATGGCTATTTGAAGGAAGAGGTACTTGTAAAATAGCCTCCTGGTTTTGAAAGCAAAGAATCACCTGATGATGTATATAAACTTGACAAGGCTCTCTGTGGTCTCAAGCAAGCACCTAGAGCTTTGTACGAGAGATTGTCAAAATTCCTGCTGGAACATGGGTACAAACGAGGCAAAATAGACATTACTTTGTTCCTAAAGGAAAAGGCAAAATATCTTTTGATTGTACAAATATATGTTGATGAGATCATATTTGGGGCAACAACTGAGAAGCTCATCAAGGAATTTGCTACATTAATGGGGAGTGAGTTTGAAATGAGTATGATGGGTGAGCTAAACTTTTTCTTAGGTCTGAAAATCAAACAAACTCCACATGGAACAATGATTCATCAACAGAAGTATGTGAGAGAACTCCTCAAGAAGTTCAGAATGGAAGATTCAAAGGAGATAGATACCTTAATAGCCACAACTACAAAATTGGATGTTGATGAACCTGATTCATCCGTTGATCATAAGACTTACAGAGGGATGATTGGGTCTCTACTATATCTTACTGCAAGTAGACCTGATATTGTGTTCAGTGTGGGACTATGTGCTAGGTTTCAAGCCAATCCAAAGGAGTCCCATCTCACTGCAGTAAAAAGAATTTTGAGATATCTGAAGGGCACCACTGATTTGTGCATTTGGTATCCTGAAGGTAGTAATTTTGACCTTGTAGGATATGTTGATGCTGATTATGCAGGTTATCTGGTTGACAAGAAAAGCACTTCAGGCATGGCTCACTTCTTGGGCCACCAAGAATCAAATTTCAGTAGCCTTGTCTACTGTTGAGGCTGAATATGTGGCTGCAGCCTCTTGTTGTGCCCAGTTGCTTTGGATCAAGAAACAACTCCTGAACTTTGGTATAGATGTGGGATGCATTCCTATTTACTGTGATAACACTAGTGCAATTAGTATGACTAAGAACCCGGTTCATCACAAGAGAACTAAGCACATAGATGTTAGGCACCATTTCCTGAGGGATAATTATGAGAAGGGGATGATCTCAATTGAATTCTGTGCCACTGATCATCAAATTGCTGATATATTTACCAAAGCATTGAGCAGGGAGCATTATGAGTGAAACAGGCTTGAATTAGAGATGATTAAAAAAAACAAAATGAAAAAAAGGGGGAAGTTTTTTCTGGCTTGAAATTTTAATTAGGTACCTAATCAGATTAATCATTGCTCAGTACTATGTCTTTATTGCCATACTCTTCTGCCATGTATTAATATGATTCCCTAGTTGCTAATGATGTTTCTCTATTTTTGTGAATTGAGGCAAAATAAAGATTTTTAACAGGATGAACCTGGTTCATCCATGCTGGTTTACATGACTGACAAGGTATGTTCTCATCTCCATACATGTATTAATTCAAGTACAGTCATACATGAGTATGACTCTATCCATTTATGGTTCAGTTGAAATTCTCGTACTTACCTAAATAACGAACCAGTTTCAAGAAGCTCAGTCACATTAAATTAGCCTAGTTTTAGGGAGAAAGAAACGGTCTAATCAATGTCAAATCACTGACAATCCTTAATCGATTAGTATCCTACTTGTGTTAATACACTTCCGCTATAATCATCCCAGCCACAAGTTATAAATAAACCATCATTACCCATTGTAAATAAAGCAATAGACGAACCATGTTCAAGTCACTCAAATCTCTACTGCCTTTTGCCCTCTCTTCTTTTTCTCTCAAAAATTAAAAATGTCGCATGCTTCATCTGATTCTCAAAATCGTGACTACGATGAAGGAGTATATGAGTATGATTCTCCACCGGTCTACAGTTCTGAATAATCTGAGACACCTGAAACCCCTGAATACCATAATGCTCTTAAACCTACACCAAGCCCTACCCCAGTCCCAAAACCTCGTCGTGCCAAGGTTCTTGCACGAAAATCTATGGCCTCAGGTTCACGAGCAAAGCTCTTGGAAGATTTATTACAGGCTGAAGAAGAACCCAAACCAGATTCGTCCAGTGAATCATTTAAATCAGCACATGAAGACGATGTACCTTGTTCGTCAAGTGCTGAGAAAAGTAATAATGAAGTTACCTCTGTGTTAAATTCTGAAAATAGATTTGTGCTGGTTGGGTCTATGATGGATGTGGAAATGCCAAGTAGGCAAAGAAAAACTGGGAAAATTCTTGAGAATGAGGGAGATGCAGGTGTGAGGGGATTTGGGAAGGATGGTTCCACACTTGAAATTTGTGGCCCCATTCTTTAGAATCTTGAGGATGATGTCGTATTGATATGGGGAACTAATGAAGTTGAGGAAGCTGCTGCTGGCTTAGAAAAGCTAATGAAGGAGATACATGAACGTGTTTCTTCTGAGGAAGAAACCTTGGCTGAGAGACTGAAGAAACTAGGAGACTCATACAACCCCAAGAAGACAAGGACTCCAAAGTCCATCAAGTCTAAAGCCTTAGTTTCCTCAAAGAAAAGGAAAACTGATAAGTCTGTTGGTGTACTTGTTCCAAGGGTACGAGCTACAAGAAATATTGTTCGAGAAGAAGAGGAGAAGCTGGAAAAAGCTCTACAAGAGAGCAAAAGAAAAAAGGCTGAGAAAGGGAAAGCGAAAGTGGGGGAGCCTGTTGAGGCTATTGCTGTTGATGAGGTGTTGGACCTGCTCCAACAAGAAGAAGAGGTTGCTCCTGTGGTGATCAAGACACCCAAGCCCAAATTGGCTAAGACATCCACAAAGAAGTCAGCTCCTGTGTCTACTACCACCATGAGTACATCTACGAGGACACGATCTAAAGTAAAGTCAAAGAAGAAAGTTCAGATTGTTGAGAAGGATGATGATCCTGAATGGAGTGGAGATGAAGAGAATGAGGTTGGAGAAGTATCGATTGACAGAGTTTCCATATTTGGCAAGAGACATATTTTGAAGGGCAAGTTACTGAAGGATTTGGAGGAGCCGGGTATGAGGTACTTAGTGGATTTTCTGGAAGCTCAAGGGTGGAAGGACATGGTCTTTCGCGTGGAAGGCAGGCTGGTCAGAAATGAGGTTGTGGACTTCATGGGGAATGCAACTGTGATTGTAGGAAGGGTTACACCATTGGTCAGGGGAGTTGAAGTCTCCTTTGACGCTCAAGAACTGGGAGTCATTCTAGACATTCCATCTGTGGGCTATGATGACTATACAAGGCAGAGATGGCCTTGCTTGGATGGAATGGACTCAACACTCAACATCACCAGATTCTTTTGTGACAATGAAGAAGAGCTTGAGCCCAGGGCTGTGCACAAAAGCGAGAAGAAGCCTGAACACAAGTCGTTCTTTGATTTTTTAATTAAATTTCTGCTGCCTAGACAAGAACGCAGGCACGTTGCCAACTACATGGATCTAACGCTCATGGAGTGCCTATACAGTGGGAAGAAGATCAATTGGCCAACTTTGATCATCCAGCTTTTGGACAGAGTGGTGAATGGCACCAAGGCCCATGCAATTCCTTATGGATTTATCCTTACTGCAGTTCAGGCTCATTTTGGAGTTCCCACAAAGAAGGCTGAAATGGCTACTGCAAAGGATTTCTTTGGGAAGGACACTTTGCTGTCTTGTGATTACACTATCAGTGCCCCAGTAGATGAACCTGGTTCATCTCGGAAGCAACCGGTCAACAGCAAGGTCCGTACTCTGGTGCAAGAAAGAGAGCAAAAGGATATGCAGATCCTTCGTTTGAAGACTCACTTAGTTGAAGTGGAAGGTGAGCGTGATGCTCTCAAAGCTGAATTAGCCAAGGAGAAGGAGAAAATGAGGGTGTCTTACACTAAATGTTGTCTCTTCTCCAAACCAAGAATCATGCCTCTTCTGCACCACCCCAGACTTAGGAATTTCCAGAACTACCCCTCATATCCTATCAAGTGCCCAGTTCGGGACTGTGTCAAGTGTCTTTTATTTCATTTTTTAATTCTTTCTTACTATTTTTTTGGCTGTTTTTTATTTTAATCTGTTTTGGTGTTGATAATCCATGTTAATCAATGAAAGCTTGGAGTTTTGAAAAATGTCTCTATTTATGATTTAGCTTACATTATTGGTTTCTTGTGTTGATTAATCATGTTTGCACCTGCAGTTGCCTAAATTGGCCATGAGTAAGAATTAATAACTAGTAAGTATCATTTTGCAACTTTTCGATGATGCCAAAAGGGGGAAGATGTGTTTATGTGTTGTGTTGTTCAAAATATTTAAAAGTGATATTTATAACCTAATGAACCTGGTTCTTGATGATTAATGCTCACAAATATACAAAGTGTTGGATGTGTATACAGGATAAAAGCCCAGAGTTTCTCATCATCAAAAAGGAGGAATTTGTTGGCCCATGTCACTGAATGCGTTTTGAAGATTGACAAAAGGTGACAAGTTGAACCAGGTCGATCATAGCATACACATATGAATGAAGCAGTTGGAACAAGAATCGTACAAGTCTAGGAGATATCAGTTATTGCTGAGTATCAAAGAACTAAGAGAATGTCTCCTAATACGAAAATGTTGCAAATTGATAGAGAAGACAAAAGTTGATTTCAGCTAGGACAGAAATAGAGGAAGGAAGTTGAGTTACAATCAAACTCGTTTACCAAGGAAGAGTTGGATCAGAATTGAATCATGGACTCAACAAACGGACTCTATAAATAATCAATGTATTACTGCTGAAAAAGTGACGCACAAGTACTAAAGTGAATCGAGTTCTGAAGCAAAAGTTCCAGAGATATTTTGCAAGCAAAATTGTTGTGTGATACAAAGGCTACAGTTCAAATAGAAGAAACAGTTCCATTGTTTAAGTATTGAGTCTAGTTGATTGTAGTAGGAGTTTTAATATTGTATCTTATCAGCTATTATAGAAGCAATTGTAATAGGTACAAATTGATCAAGTTAGATTTAGCTTGAAATCTGTAGAAATTAGCTAGAGGCTAGTTGATACAAAGAGGATTAGAGTTAGTCCTAGGATTACAAAAGAGTTTATTTTGTAAGTCCGTTTTGGCTCAGAGTTTTAGTGAAGAGTTTGAGAAAATCCTGCTGAGGAGTAGGTCGTGGTTTTTTCACCTTTTGAGCCAGGTGTTTTCCACGTAAAAATTCATGTTTCTCTAATATTACTGCTTAATTATTCCGCAAACAGTAGTAAGTAGTATACTAAAAAGAACCAGGTTCTTCTTATTAGACAGCCCTCGAAAATTGGGTACTGCACAATTAACTTGTAATATTGTGTAGTATTGAAGTCTAAAACATCAAGGAGACATCAAGCTAGGATTTAATCTAAAAAACAGGATCATAGATGACACTGCCGAAGCACAAGTCAAGTATATGATGTTGCGCAAAAGGGTCTTCGAGCCTGAAGCCATGCATTTGGAACAACACAAAGTGGATATGGAAGCAATCAATGAATGAAGAGAAATTGTTACTAGATCAACAGAGATATTGGAATCTTTGGAGCAAGGGTTAATGGAACTTGAGGGAAAGATTAGGAAGAGACTCTCGGATTGTTAAAACCTGGAAGGCAATGAAGGATGGCAAATGGAAAGGGCTTACCTATTGTTGGATATGCGCGACTTGGAGAACTTGATTGATGGATCCAAAAAGGGCCAAGCATGGAGAAGGTCCTTCTGGGGCCAAGTAGATTAGGAAACAATGTCTTTACTACTTTCTAGATTCGTTTCAGATTTCAATTGAAATAAGGCAAATGCCATTAGTGACTTTCTCTTTATTTTTCGTTTTAGTAAGGATTTGATCCATTTTCACATCAATGAAATGACTCAATTAGTGGCATCAACTTTCTCAAATTATATGTGTCGCTTAGGCCTAACTCGGGCACATAGAGGTCCCCTAAATTAGGACGCGAATTTATTACATAATTTTGCAAGACATATTCAATATCGCAATCATTCTTTCAATATTCCTTACTAGCTTGGATACATTTTGTTTTTCTTTCTTTTGTTTATTCCCATTCCCCAATGTTGGGTCGTGCATACTGGCATCGTCCGCATATCACACTAGATCCATAGGTCCTCCACCTCCTCCTCAACCAAATGATCCTAAAGGCAAAAGAAAAGGGAAGGAAAAAAGGACGATCTAAGCGGTTTTAGAAAGGACAATGCAGAGAACGTTGAAACTTCGGATGGTCGGAGTACTCCAACAAATAATGAATTGGTCCTATTCTTGGAACAAAAAATGTTGGAGCAACAAGGGGAACTTGGGTAGGTCCGAAACTTGGCAAACCTCTCCCTCACTCTAAACGTCCCTGGCATCAACCAACAAAACCCAAATACCCAAAACCCGGCACCTCCCCAAAACACACAGAACCAAAATCCACCACCAAACCCTCCTGTTCCACATCAATACGCCACACGTCCTCATAACCATAACCCTCACTAGTACCTACTCCTACACAACACCATCATCATCCAACTCAATACCCACAAACCACCACTTACCAAACTCTTCACAATGCTCTGCAACTTACTCATGATCTCAAAAACTCAACCAATGACCACCATTATGCCTAGATTCCCGGAGTCCACCAAAGCAACCCCGAAAATGTGGAAACTTTACCCCGTACCCCATAAAAAACCCTATATATACCAGAATCCACCGAGAAGGACTTGATCATCAGGAATATGGCAGAAGAACTCAAGAAGCTAACTGGTAGAGTTCAAAACGTCGAAAGTGGCAAGGGCATTGAGGATTTGAATTATGAGGACTTGTGTATTCAACCAGACGGAATTGGTGATCCGAAAGTGCATCTAAGAACATATTGTGAAAAACTCGTAGGGGTTGGCAAAGATGAACGAATTCGTATGAAGCTATTCATGAGGAGCCTTACTGGAGATGCTTTGTCTTGGTACATCAGTCAGAACCCAAAGAAGTGGGTTAATTTGGTGAGCATGGCGTCAGATTTCATGGATCGGTTCAGGTTCAACACAGAGAATGCACCAGATGCTTTCTATATTCAAAATCTTAAGAAGAAACTAACGGAAACATTCCGTGAGTATTCTACTCTATTAGAGTTCTAACGCCGCAAAAGTAAGGCCGTCACTTGAGGATGAACAAATGAATAAGTTATTAGTCAGAGCTCAAGACCAACAATACAATGAAAGATTGATGATTATTGAAAACCATAAATTTTCTGACATCATCAAGTTGGGAGAAAGAATAGAAGAAGGGATCAAAAGTGGAATGGTGACAAATTTTGAAGGACTCCAAACTACAAATAATGCTTTGCAGTCAGGAGGTATCTATAAGAAGAAAGAAGTGGGTGCAGTAATGGTAGCCCAAGGTCCAAAGTCTCCTCTCACATACCAAACACCTCCACCAACATGTCAGCCTTCACCCCTAGATACCAACAACCTATCTCCACCTACCACACTTATAACACCCAACCCGCATATTACCACTCACCACTAGCTCGCCAAAGTTACTAAAAGCCAAGACCAAATTTCGACCGCATACCACCTAAACAATACACCTGATTGCTAAACTCATAGGCCAACTATACAAGATACTGAAGATTTTTGGTTATGACACCCCCATTCCCGCTTTTGCTATGGAAAACTCTTCTCACTGGACTACCCTAAACAAGACATGTGCCTATCACTCAAGCATAAATGGTCATACTATTGATGAGTTTCACACTTTGAAGGACAAGATTCAGACATTAATTGACACTAAAGTCATACAGGCAAAGGAGGTTGCACCCAACGTTCATAACAATCCTCTCCCGGATCATAGAGGTGAAGGGGTAAATGTGAGAGAGACCGATGAAAAATGGGATCAGTAAGGGCCAATTGGAATCATTCAGGAAGGGGATGATCCTAACATGTCCAGTCACTCTCACACCTATCATGGTACAAACTCAGGTAGTAATTCAAGTTTAGGTAGCCGCACCGAATCCGTTTGAAGTTGAAGTGACCACACCCTTCACTGTGATGGTAGCACCTACGCCATCATATAAGTCTAATGCTATACCATGGATTATGTTGCGGAAGCAAGAAGGAAAGGAAAAGCAAAAATGGAAGAAATAGGTGTAGCGCAAGGCATGACTAGAACTGGTAGGGTTTATGCACCCGAGCATTTGGTAGGAACAAGATAAGAACCTGCATCTAAGCCTCCTGTCATTAATACCGGTCCGAATGACCTTTAGAGAAAGGTTCAAGAAAGAGAATACTCTATGCTTGACTATCTGAAAAAAAACCCTACTCAGATATCCATTTTATCACTGCTGCAAGACTCAGAGGCACCTAGGAATGCCCTGATGAAGGTGTTGAGTGAAGCCTATGTACCCACAAACATCACTAGTGGGGAAATGAAGAACATGGTGGGGGAAGTACTGGAAAGCCACAAAATTACTTTTCATGAAGACGAGCTGCCACCAGAAAGACAATGTCACAACAGGGCACTACATATCACCGTGAAATTTGAGGACAAATTCATCGCCAGAGTCATGATAGATGGGGGCTCGAGTCTCAACATATGTCCATTAACTACTCTAAAAAGGTTGGGAAAATGACTGCACGAGATACGATCAGGAAGTATGGATGTGAAGGCATTTGATGGATCTCGAAGATCCACAATTAGAGAGATCAACCTTAGCCTACAGATGGGCCCAACTTGGTTTGATATCGAATTTCAAGTGCTGGATATATCTTCTATATACAATCTATTATTGGGGTGACCCTTGATACATGCCGCTGGGGTCGTGGCTTCTACTCTGCATCAGGCTGTGAAGTTCGAGTGGAATTATCAGGAACTGATCATCCATGGAGACGGGAGTAATCCCATTTATACCAATCAGGTTGTTCCAGTCATCGATAATAGAAGAAAGTTGGGTGGAGAAACATACCATCGCATTGAGCGCGTCAATGCAATTGAGTAAGACAAATGGTGGAGCAACAAGATACAAAGCATATTGCCGTGGATAGGGTATGAACCTGGCAAGGGTCTCGGCAAGAATCTCCAAGGGATCACCAAACCGTTACAGCTAAAGTGTCATGGTAAAACTTTCGGGCTTGGATATGAATACACTTGGCAAGAGTATCAGGATTGGTCACCATCATGGAGTGGTCCTAATTATTCTCTAGAACAACTAGTACCACATTTGCACCAGCCATTTCATCGAGCTGACATGATGTGGGGGTCCGAAGAAGATGAAGTTTTAGCTGGCATAAGGAATCTGTTTATGGATAATGAAGACATGGATTGCAGTGCGATAGTTGAGGAGGAGGAGGAAGGACTTACTATTCAGACCGTGGAGAAAGGAGCAGTTCTCAAAAACTTAAATGCTGCACCATCGAGGGCCCGTTGAGTTCCTGGGTAGCTTGGCAATCAGCACCATTATTTTAAAAGCAATTTTATGAGCATCTAAGAAATTTTCAGTATTTTGTTTTAAGCGTATTTTGTTTTGAAATAATTGCTCGAGTCATCGAGCCGTACTTGTTTCAGGTTTTCAATTTTCATTAATGCATTGCCATTTTAAGTATTTATTATTTATATTTATATTTTCTCTCTACAATGTTATTATTACTTATCCCAATGAACCTATGACTATGACATCTAATGAGACAATGCATCATAAGGATATTGATTCAGAGGATCTAGAAGAGGATATAATACCTGAGGAAATTTTCAGAGAAGTGGAAAACTTTGAACACAAGCCTAAGTCAAATTTGGGAGATTCCAAAACAGTCAAGGAAACACGAGAAAGCATTCATCTATCATCGTTAGATAACCAAGACTACATCCGATTCTTGAAGGAGAATGAGGATATTTTTGCATGATCCTACGACGATATGAATTGTTTAAGCACATCCATAATAGCTCACAATCTACTTACCAATCCCATGTGTCCACCTGCAAAATAGAAAATCAGGAAGTTCAAAGAAGATATGAGTTTGAAAAAAAAAAAGGAAGTCACTAAGCAAATCAAAGCTAAGGTTCTCAGAGTTGTTAAATATCCAATCCGGTTGGCCAACGATGTGTCGGTTCCGAAGAAAGATGGGAAGGTTAAAGTGTGTGTCGATTATAGGGATTTAAATAGAGTGAGTCCCAAAGATGATTTCCCCTACCCAATATACACATACTAATCGACAAATGTGCCAAGCATGAACTCCAATCTTTTGTGGGTTGCTTCGCGGGGTATCAGCAGATGTGGATGGATGAAGAGGATGTCAAAAAGACACCCTTTATCACACCATGGGTAGTGTATTGCTACAAAATGATGTCATTTGGCCTGAAGAATGCTGGAGCCACTTATATGAGAGATATGAAAATTATTTTCCATGACATGATACACAAGGAAATAGAGGTGTATGTGGATGCCGTCATCATCAAATCCAATAGGGGTACATACCACATAGCCGATTTAATGAAATTCTTTGATCGACTTCGAAGGTACAATCTGAAAATAAATTTTGCAAAGTATGCCTTCGGAGTCCCTGCTGGAAAATTGTTAGGGTTCATTGTCAGTCATCGAGGGATTGAGTTAGACCCATCAAAGGTCAAAGCTATCCAAGACTTTCCCCCTCCGAAGAACAAGAAGGATGTGATATGTTTCTTAGGGCGACTCAATTACATCAGCCGTTTCATAGAACAATCAACATTGATCTGTGAACCGATTCAAAATGTTGATGAAAGATGATGCAAGAAGTTGAACTGAAGAGTGTTAGAGAGCCTTCGAGGAAATCAAGGAGTACTTATCCAAACCGCATGTTCTGGTCCCACCGGAACCAGGGTAAACCTTTGTTGCTCTATTTATGTGTACTATATGGGGCTTTTGGTGTGTTCTGGGAGAACACAATGAGACGGGAAGAAGGGAGCATGCCATATATTATCTGATTAAGACATTCACACCCTACGAAGCAAGATATTCTTTGTTGGAATGCACCTGCTGCGCCTTGGCATGGATAGCTCTAAAGTTGAGGCACTACTTCTGTGCCTACACCACATATCTCATATCAAGGATGGACTCGCTAAAATACATCTTCCAGAAACCCATGCCTGCAGGGAAGTTAGCAAAATAATAGATATTGCTAAGTGAGTTCGACATCATCTATGCAACTCAGAATGCGGTCAAAGGACAAGCGTTGGCAGATCATTTGGTAGAAAATCCTATAGGCGGGGAATACGAACAATTGAAAACGTATTTTCGCGACGAAGAGGTATCCTTAGTAGGTGAAGATATCACTGAAGCATATGCTGGTTGGAGAATGTTCTTTGTTGGAGCTGCAAAGTTCAAATGAGTGGGTATTGGAGTAGTCCTAGTTTCAGAAACAGGCAGAAATTATCCGGTATCTGCAAAACTCAGGTTTCCATGTACCAACAATATGGCAGAATATGAGGCTTGCATTTTAGGACTCAGGTTAGCCATTTCCATGAATGTTCAAGAATTGCTGGTGATTGGAGATTCCGACCTTTTGATACATCAGGTTTTAGGAGAATGGGCTACAAAGAATACTAAAATATTTCCATATTTGTACTCTGTGCAAGAGCTGATTAAGAGGTTCACGAATATAGAATTCAAACATGTTCTGTGGGTCTAAAATGAGTTCGCAGATGCATTGGCCACTTTATCTTCCATGATGCAACACCTAGATAAGAATTTCATCAATCCTATCCCAATAGGAATTAATAAGAAGCCAACATATTGTGCTCATGTTGAAAAAGAAAGTGATGGAAATCCATGGTGTGACACCAAAGAACATTTGGCAAAAGGAGAATATCCGGAGCACTCAAATCATACTCAGAAACACACAATCCGAAGATTATCCAACCACTTCTTCCAAAGAGGAGGAATTTTTCACAGAAGGACTCAAGACCTGGGATTATTATGGTGTGTCGATGCCAAGGAAACGTCGAGATTGCTCGAGTAAATACATGCCGGAACTTGCGGACCGCACATGAACGACTTTGTCTTAGCCAAGAAAATATTAAGAGCAGGATATTTCTTGATGACTATGGAGACAGACTGCATCAAGTATGTCCAAAAGTGTCACCAATGCCAGGCACATGCTGATATGGTACGAGTGCCACCCAATGAACTCAATGCAGCAAGCGCACCCTGCCTTTCTCCGATTGGGGGATGGATGTCATCGCTGTAATCGAGCCCGCAGCTTCAAATGGTCATAGGTTCATTCTAGTGGCCATAGACTATTTCACAAAATGGGTTGAAGCCGCATCTTACAAGGTTGTAACTAAAAAGGTCGTTAAAGATTTCGTTCAGGATCACATTGTTTGTCAATTCAGAGTACCAGAATCAATCATCACCGACAATGCTACAAACCTTAATAGTGACCTGATGAAGGCCATGTGTGAGCTTCAAGATCAAACATAAGAATTCCACATCATACATGCCAAATGAATGGAGCTATAGAAGCCACCAACAAGAACATCAAGAAGATATTGAGGAAAATGGTAGATAATTAGAAACAATGGCACGAGAAGCTACCCTTTTCTTTGCTTGGATATCGTACTACGGTTCGCACATAAACTGGGGAAACTCCTTATTTATTGGTCTACGGTACATAAGCAGTTATTATTGCCGA
This sequence comes from Nicotiana undulata, assembly GCA_005239495.1. Classification (NCBI taxonomy): domain Eukaryota; kingdom Viridiplantae; phylum Streptophyta; class Magnoliopsida; order Solanales; family Solanaceae; genus Nicotiana; species Nicotiana undulata. The sequence continues at coordinate 41,534 of ML281823.1, read as the reverse complement.
AGTAGAAACTCCATCGCTAAGAATCATACAAGAAGCCAAGCTCAGTGATACAGAATAGGCACAAAGTCGCTATGAACAATTGGCTCTTATTAATGGAAAGAAAATGAATGCAGTATGTCACAGTCAACTCTACCAGAACAGAATGTCTAGAGCATTCAACAAAAAGGCCATGCCTAGACAATTCACACTAGGTCAGTTGGTGCTAAACGGATCTTCCAGCATCAGGATGAAGCCAAAGGGAAGTTTTCACCCAATTGGAAAGGTCCCTACATGGTTCACTGAGTACTAACAGGAGGAGCACTCATACTGGCAGATATGGATGGAGAAATTTTGCAAAAACCTATCAACTCAGACACAATCAAGAGATACTACATTTAGGATTGTTTACATTCCTTCATTTGATGTAACAGAACTACGCTTAACCTGATTCCCATTTAAGAGGGGATACGTAGGCAGCCCTGTGGGTCTGGTTATGTCACGACCCAAAATCCTAACTCAGGTCGTGATGGCGCCCAACAACAGGGTTAGGCAAGCCAACATAAATTTCACTAAGTGTTCCTTTTTATTTGATTAAATAGTTCCCCAAATTACTGAATTTAACAGGTTAAAACATGATATTGAAAGATAGTAACCCAGAGGTAGATAAAATAACAATGAAGAAGCGTGAGCCGATATACGAGCATATATATATATATATATATATATATATATATATATATATATATATATATATAC